>OMLP01043475.1:0-49137 GCA_900302685.1 Spondyliosoma cantharus | reverse complement strand
CCTGCAGGCTCATGGTGCCTTTCAGGCTGGGAAGCTTCTGTGGGTTGATCTTTCCAACATCCCATGACAACATCTGGCCAAGACACAAAACATCAAGATGACACATTAAATTAAAATAATGAGGTTTTTTTAGACCTGCTACTTCTGTGTAACAAAACATACCTCTAGCCATATGTTTTCATTCCTATATGCAGGTAAACTTCCCTTTTTTCCCTATAAAGCCTGTGAACACTCACACACAATGCATAAGTACCTTTGTGACTGGGTCAAAGGTGTATGTTCCCTGGGAGGGGTTGAGGTTGGCATTGAGGACGCCTCGTGGGAGCTGGCTGCTGACTAGAACCGACTCCACAGCCTTTCCCATAGTCTGTTTGGGTCCCAGGGTCAGGTCAAAACGTCCCTGGGAGCTTCCCTCCCTGAATGTGATGTTGTGTTTGACGTACACTGGGATCGCCACCAGGCTGAAGATAAAGCAGGCCAAAACAAAAGAAGTCAGTATCGTGTGAGCAAACATTCACAGAAATGTTTTTTGATTCTGTTGTAGCAATCTAATATTACTGCACTGCACAGTATATTGGTACATACTGGATAAAGAACACATGGATAATACTGCATCTGCATCTGTGTAAGTGACATGAAGTGATCCTGAATGAAATTCACTGACTTCTGAGAGCTGACGTGGTAGGAGAGCAACCTGAAGTTTCCATCAGGGGGGATGAAGGAGAGGATCCGCTCAGCTTCCCAGCGCTTGAACCGAACACACGGGTGGAAGCTGACATCATCCAGCAGCCGAGGATTCTGGGAAACAGAGGGCCAGGATGATTTGAGGAGGAGTAAAATAAAATGTGCATAGTTATAGTGCGACTATTGCAGAGGTGTAAGGCGACTTACAGTAATTCATACATACATTCATACACTGATGGTGGTGGCTGCCATGCAAGGTGCCAACCAGCACATCAGGAGCAGTTTGGGGTTCAGTATCTTGCCCAAGTACACATTGACGTGCAGACCAGGGGAATCAAACCAGCACCCTTCTGATTAACAAGATGCTGGCTCTACCCCTGAGCCACAACCACCCCTATTCCATTCAATTCTACTTTATTTATCTGTCTACTGAGTATATTTTTATTCTATTTTATTTTTTCTCAATTTCTACCTTGCACTGCCACTTTTTGTATTGTTTGCACACTGTTTGTTCTATTTCTTCTATGGGGAATATACATACATACATATATACATACATACATATATACATACACACATACATACACATACACACATATATATATAAAAAAAATACTCTTTAGATTGTACTTGTAGTTCTTTACATATTAACAAATGTTTTATGCGAGTCTGATAGTGTGTACACCGAGTACATAAAAAGAGCTAGCACAAGAGGAAACTCACCATAAATGAGAGAGTGAGGTCGGGCATGCCTGTTAGTTTTACACAAGCATCAATGACTCCCTGAATTTCTGCTGTGATAGTGGAGCCTGGAGGGTGGCAGGTTAATGTAAAAGCAGAGAAAACAAAAAGCATATAGATGAACAACAAAATAAATTTTGAGAGCAGAAACAGTTGTTTATATATTTGTTTTTATCTGACCATTTTCTTGACAATGGTAATAATGAAGTGATGGTGTTTAACCAGCAGTCTGTTGAGAGTTATACCTGATTTATCGATGATGGCATCGATCTCCTCCACCACGTCGAAATAGGCTTCATTGTTGGTATATTTGACTCCGGTGCGTCGCCAGGGAACCACTGACAGCTGGCCTGTAGGAAGCTGCTCACCAACATTGGTACTGCCTATAATACAGACATTAACCAAATGTAAAACAACAATCACATTTACACATTTGTGACCTCACATTTTCATTGTATCTGAAAGGGATCTCAGCTTTCTATCTAAGAGCAAACCATGAATGTTGAAAGTGCTTGATTTGAAAGGATGTGTTGCCTCTGAAACATTTAGATTACCCTCTAAATCACAAATCTAGCATATCACATTAATAGCATTCAACGTGACTTATGTATGACTTAATTTAATAACGGTTACATCCTACTGTGAGTCAAGTGTTAATGGAACCACCTGCCTTGACTCATTTAGCCAGCATCTCATGCACATACCGACACTATTCAGCTAACAAAAATATAATGACTTAACATAATATTCTAAACATTAAGTTAACCTCTGTAAGAGTCCAGTTCAGTTCAGTTTGGATTTTAAAGGCACTGTGGTTAACATGTACAATGACTGTACCTGTGATGGTATTGACCATTGTGCGGAGGATGGTTGGGGGCTTAATGAGCTCTTTGAGAATGTTGGACTCTGTGGCCAGAGGAAAGCCGTTGTCCAGCATCTCCTCCAGTAGCTCATAGACCACTACCACATTGTCCTTAATAGCAGCTTCTGTACACACTCCGAAATAATCCTGTGCAAAAAACACAGGCAGGGTATGAGTATTTAAAGTTAGATAGTAGTCATTTAAAGTTAACTAAAATCTGAAAAATAGAAAGGAAGCAGAACCTGGAATGTGTCGACGACTCTGTGCAGAAACTCGATGACAAACAGTGGAGGCACCTCGCTCTGGATGACTGCGACAAAGTAGATGCGATGCCTGAGCACACTGATGAGGTAGTGATGCGGCGTAGGGATCACTGGTGGGACATTCTCAGGCTCAGTGGCGCGCTCCTGAGCCTCAAAGAAGTAGTCACATACAGAGCGACTGACCACGCTCTTCCAGTGCTTCTCCAGGAAAATGTCCCCCGAGGCATTAACCAGGAACAGGCTGTGGATCATGTTGGCTGGAGGCTGATATGCGCACGATAAAAAGAGAAAAAGCATTTCAATGAGAAATATTATCGTGCAAAATGTAATTAAATGATCAGAGTATCATATGAAAGTAACATTTCAGTTATATATTAGTTAAAGTAAGTATTTTTACATATTGGCAAATGATTTGAATGCAGTTAATTATAGTTTTAAGGAGACCTAAATATATGATATAACTTTTAACGGTGCACTGTGTAGTTTTCAGGAAGACATTTTAATCAGAAGAGAAATATATTCATTGTCTGATTTTATTTTAGCCTTAACAAACTTAATAAACAAACTCTCTTTGTTTTCATGACTGAACAAAGAAACTGACCTTAAACGACAACACAGTTTCATACACTGCGCAAAAACAAATCCAACAGATGTTAATTCAACGTCTTTGACGACATTGAAAAGTCTTCCAAATTTTTTTTTACTTCTGTTTTTTTTTTAGATGTTTTGTCATGTAATTTTATACTTCTTTTCAACTTCTGTCACCTCCATCAAGTAGGCTAATATTCAACCAAAGTTGGATGACCAAACCATGGTATGTAATAAAGCTGATGAATAGCTCTCCTGGCAGGGCACATGTCTCATTTAGACTACTGAGGCTGAGGCTCTGGGTTCAAATCATCCCTGTAGCCTTTGCATTAATTTTTAACCTCAGGAACTTCTTTAGACGAACGCTGTATGGATGTAACGTAGTCTGCTCAGTCTGTATTTGTTCAAGTCTCAGGAGATAAAATAACTTGCTGATAGGCAGGAATTCGGTGCCTGCTATTGAAAAGGCAGCCCTTCCTCCTCTCACGTGATACATAATTGCTGGGGAAAAAAAGGACATTTGAAAGGGTAGGTATGCTCGATATATGGATATTTGTCATAAGGACACAATTACCATTATTTGTTAGACACTTTTGTGTTTACTGTATGTTTTCAATATTCATTAAAATGATAATTTACACTTCTACATTATTGATTAGTAAAATCAAGGGTTGTACAAACTTTTCCACAGCAACACGTGAATGAATGACTCCTGTCAACTCTCGTAAATAAAGTGTTTGTGGGTCAATTTTAAAAGTGTCAGCTCTAATTTCATTTATTTTCGTTTTTTTTTAAGGGGCTCTGTCGTACCGCTGTCTCCATACAGACTGTAAGTCAGTATGTTTAACTTAATACTTCACTATTAAGTTAAGTCTTTTCTGGTTGGCGTTGGCGTCAACTTATGGTGCCTGGGGAACATGACACCGGGATATTCATTAAATATGCGACAACGCTATCGAGTTCTGACCGGACACAACAAGCACCTGAACCAACTGCAGCTAGGTTACACATAATTATTTCTGTTAATGACGCATTTAGCAAAGAAACTAGCTTTCTATGTCGACACGGAGCAAATGGAGGCCTCAGTTTCCAGACAAGATGCTACATCAGTTCCACCTCCTGCCTCAGTCTCATGACAGAGGAAAAGCCCCGTCACCCGGTGCAAGAGATGGAAATACATCAAAACAATGATTCTGTTCCGACTTCAAAACTATCCTTACACACTCGAGACATTCATGACCTGCAAGTGACTTACCGAAGGCAATTTTTGACGTTTTCGTCTCGCCTTTCACCCGTTTTCCCACAGAAAGATTAAGCAGCCGTCGTCGCTTCCCGTTAGGTGGAGCGGATCCTGATGTGAGAAGCGATGGAGGAGCACAGAGAACCAATCAGAATCCAGAGACACTCTAAAATTCCGCCTACTTGACAGTGTCATAGGTCACCAATACGGAAGCTGGTAACTCGTGACTCGTCTGTGATTGGCCCGTGGAGGGAAGGCTACAGTAAACACCAGTAGAACTGGCCGCTGATTGGCCTGAGGTTGTAGCTGGTCTGACATTTTGTTTCCAGTATCAGATTTCATCTTGTGAGTTCTTTTCCATTCAAACAAACAGATGCAGGGGCATGGATGAATGAAAATTCACTGAGAAATGCTTAAAGTCAGTGCAGTTGGTCTGCAACACGCAATTAATTAAACCCCTTATTTTGTTATTTAACACATTGTGTTTTAGAAATATTTATTTAAACAAAGTTAAGGGTCAATAGCAATATTAAGATTAGGGGTCAAGCGATATGACTTCTTCAGGGCTGATCACGATACTATGATATATATATATATAATTCTGTGCTATTAGAAATTAAGGACACTGAAAAAAGATATTTAGGACCGATATATTAATTTGCAGTAAAAATTGATATATTTATGTCAAATGAAAACACAGTCATAGTGAGCAACCAATGATCAAAAAAATAATAAAAATAAGTTACATTTACTGTTTACAGGCTGTTAATTGTGACGTGTTACCAATCAGATATCATTGTAGGCAGGACATTTTGTGAGAGGATGTTGCATCAGAGCCAAAGTAGCACATTTTGCAAATTAGTTTATGTTATCAGGAATCTGGGAAAAAAAACAAAAAAAAAACACAGATACTGGTAATTGGAAAATGCTGACTATTGGCCCCATAACTGGTCTTTCCCTAATGAAGATTGCAAAGAATACCATGGGATGCTCATGCTGGAGACACACATATTTATATAAGCTAAAGTTACATATAAAGAGTCTTTTTTTGTGTAGATATTGCTTCATATTGTTCTGACAACAAATAAAGGCACATTATGTAAATGTCACAAAGGGTTAGGATTATGTTGCATTCAACTTTTAAAACCTGTCTCTGTTGAAATCAGTCACACTATTTGAAATATGCCATACAAATCACACTTTTCTTCAAATTGTCTCATTCACCATATATTGAATTTGAAAACTCATAATACTCCATCCAATCCATAGCTTAATGTATATTGATATAACTTATCTCACAGTTCAACTCCACATTCTTTCCACATGCAGTCCACGCCCTTAAGATAAAGTTTCAACACACAACAAACAATGAGGTTATGAGAAATACATTAACCTCCGTGTCAACCAGTTTAATCCTTATGGCAAATGTTAGTGCAACAGAAGAGCAGAGACATCGGAACAAAGCATTAAACCAAGATGTGAGGGATCTATTTTAGCCTTATCTGTTATGTTGTTTTTTTCAGTAACACAGACATGATGAAGATGGTGAAGCAAATAATCATAGCTGCTTCCTCTTCTGGTGTGACCTGCTCTGTGGGACACTGATCAATCCATCAGACAGGTGTTACAATGTTACACAATGATTATATTGGCATTATGGATTTCTTGTAATGTAGTCTACTGATATTAAAGGAAAAGGTCACCCAAAAATGGGTTTACTCACCCCCATGCTGACTGAAAGTCCACAAAACATTTCTGGAGCTTCACAGAAAAACAGTGTTGCAGCATTCTCCTCAATAACTGAAGTGGATGGGGACTAGTTTTCTAAGGTAAAAAACATTCTCAAAGAAACATTAAATGGCTCCACACAGCTTTTCTGGTATAATTCAAGTCTTCAGAAGCACCAAGATCCCAAATTAATTTAAAAACATATTATTTACACCCTTGATGTGCAGTCAAGCCTGTTCACCCACTTTAGACGTGTGATTTTTGTTCAGTAGCTATGGTGAAATAAATAGTAAATAACAATAAATACTGTCATTTCAAATCAATTTGGGATCTCAGAGATTCCTTAGACTTGGATTACACGTCGACAAGCCGTTATGGAGTTTTAAAACAAAAATTTGTATGGTTGTTTTTTTACGTTATAAAACAAGTCGAAAGGAGAATGCTGCAACGTTTAAGTGCAGGCAGACACCAGATGAATACATTGTTATTCAGCTGGACTGAGCATATTATTAACCAAAGTTCCTGACTGAATTATCAAAATTATGTGTTTTGTTTCCATAATATATCATAAAGGGAATATTCTAGAAGAAAACATTTAGCAATGTATTTGACAAATGTCAAAAATGAGACCATGGGATTCACAACTCAACAAAATCCAATCAGTCAAAATAATCCATGGGCTGAGGAGAGAACTGTCACATCCTTGATTTTTGACGTGACACACTCATGTTCTACGAGGACATCTAGTGGCTACATGTGGTCAAAGCTCCTCCATAAGAGACTGAACTAATGACATCATTGTTCAATTAATTACTAGTGGTGTGAATCTTACTGAAACTGAGTTGATGGTCTTTTCCTGATCTATTTGCGACCTTGTAGAATAAATAACACCCAGAGCTTAATATATACCTACTTTCTTTCCACATGGTACTGTTCACTACAGTCCTGATCATTCATCATTCTTTACCATCTTTTAACTTATTTCTTCAGTTTTGTTATCCTTGTCCCGAGTAAAAAGCCTATTTCTTCGAAAGCACACTGAGAGCAATGTAAGGAGAAGAGCCCTGTATCTCCAAGATAGAAGACATCTTAATCCTCAATAATATACATGAATTCTGACTATTCACCTCAATTTCAACTTTCAACAAGAAGGTGGAAGACCCACAAACTCATTTTCTCAGTCAGCCATGAGAGGCTGCTCTGACATGAAAACACCATTTTATGTCAGGGTTGGAACATCGTTGGTTATTTTGTGTTCGTCCTTCCGTTTGTCCTGCTGGAGACTCACCAGCCCACTCAACGCTACTTGATGACCAGGCAATGAGACTCCGTAATCAACTTTCTTTTTCCAGAATTGCTCTTTGCACCTTTAAAGGTGTAGTACATAGCTTTGGGGAAGACATTTCAATGAGAAGAGAAAAATCTTCATTTACTGTTTTTTTTATGGCTAAACAAACTAAATAAACAAACTCTCCCTGTTTTCATGACTGAATAAACTGCATAAATAAACTGATCTTAAAGGACAACACAATTACGTACTGTTATATTTTGTTTATATTTGGCGGACCCTTACAGCTTTCTAGCTTCAAAAAGTGTTCTGCTTCGATTCAACAGCTTGTTTAATCAGTTATGGAACAAATACATATTTCTGAGTTTGTATTATTACCTCATTAATATTGTGTTTGAATTTCTTCTCCAAAACGTATTCATGTTATGAAGAACACTCAAGAAATAAAGTTCTTAGGATTTGTAATAAACTTCACGTTTGTTCTGCAGTACACCACTAACTTGTCTGCTGTATGTAAGGTTATGACAGTTTGTCTAGACCTTTAAATAGCTATTTAAATGATAAAATACTGTTACTCAAGAAGGTACATAGAAAATATGTACAGTATTTAGCATAATTAAAGCATCCTCTAGACTTTTTAGACAATTTAACTGTAGAACTGACTTAAAGAAAGGAAAACATGAATGGCTCAACATAATTTATTTTCATTTTATGTTAAAATGTACAGAGTTCTTTGAAAGTACTTGCTAAGAAAGAAAGAAAAAAAAAACAGAATAAATGGAAATACATACAGGGACAGAGTAGAGAGTTGAGGCCGCTGAGCGCAAATCAACCTTCACTGTGCCCAGCTGTCACTCCTCTCTTTATTTTGCGCTCTCTCTTAGCATACAACGCAACATGTACAATTACAAAGGATACAAAAAGGGAAGCGATATAAACAGACAGAAATATACTGAGCTCCTTTTTACATGCCTCTTAAATGTAAGGAAGTCATCCTATACACACACAAGAAGTAAAAAAACAAAACAAAAGAAAAGAATGCCAAGTGACCTTTAGATATTTGTAGTCCTTTTGTTTAAAATAGCATTAATATACTACACAAAGATAGAAAAACTCTAGAGATGAGATGGAATGGAGAGGTTAAAGGCATCTTAAAGTCACTAAAAGTGAGTGGTAATTTTTTTAAATTTTGAATTTCTTAGTAATTATTACCCAAGAGGCGAGCTAAAAAATATGTATTGTTTTTTTTTCCTGAAACAGAAGTGAAAAAAATGACAGTACCAATATCAATGTCAGAGTTTCCTTTTATATTATAGAAAAAACATTTTCTCTACAATAGGTTTTCTAAAGTCAAAAAGAGTCAGCTTGTGTCATAAAAGAAAGCTGCCCAGTCTGATAAAATTCAGAAAGAAACACAACAAAAAATAAGTACAGAACAGAACAATACACACAAATAAAGTATGCAATGTCAGGCCTGTAGGAAAACGAAAACTCCTCTTTTGACTTTGAATACTGGTACATGGACCAACAAGGTCTACCGTTACACCCTCCGCCAGTTGAACGCCATTACCAACAGGACCTCGAACACTTACTCACCTCAGACCCTGCTTTCATATGAGTGTGCCTCTATGTGAGGGCCAAACCATGCACTAGATCAGGCATTTAGGCACACCTTTTAGAAAGGCTAACTGTCTACTGCCATATTTCTAGCCAATGGGAGTGCAGAATTTTGCAGAAAAGAAAAGTACAAATAATAATAATAAACAAAATACAGAAAAAAAATAATACACCATTCAAAAGCAGACTCCTTGACCTCTATGGGTCACTAACACTTAAGGAGGGGAGGTCAGCTCTACTTAACTGACTTTCCTTAAAGCAGTTAAATGGAAATCCCACCGTTTGTTCTGCATTCCCTAAACTGCTAAAAAAGGCTGACATAGTACACCGTCTGTCAGTGGAGTGTGGACAAGAACAGCTGAATGTTACCTAAGCTAGCCACGATTTGGCGACAGCTAGCCAGTGTATGTTGGTGTGTGTGTGTGTGTGTGTGTGCTGGATATCGGGAAGTACCAGAATATTTACATCTAAACGTTTCAGAGTGGTGGCAAACTGGAAAATAATGCTACTTGTTTCATTTATGGACATTTAATAAGACAGTAACGCACTCCTCTCTTCTCTGTCTTTGCTGTTTTTGGTACAACACTGTCCATCCTGGAAGCCAGAGACTCGAAAAACCACTCTACACCTCAAACACTGTAGGCTGCACTCTTCGGCTTTTCTGGAACTGGGTGAAAAGCTGTCTGTGGCCAAAGAGATGTTTGGGTATTTCTGAGAGCGCGAGAAGGTGTATCACCATTTCAGAATGCCACACATATAAAGACCAAAGCATATAAGAGGTCGGACTGCACACGAGTATTTCAAAATACAATCAACAAAAACAACGACAACAAAAATAGGATTCAACATTATGTTTAACAAAACAAGAGTCCGCCTACAATGTTTCATTGTCTCTTTTTTCAAGGTAAGGCTTCCCATATCAATGAAAAGATTGTGTGCATGGTTGAATATATTCAGTTAACCACTGTTTTTTCATTTGCAGTCAGACAAAGCAAGGTACTCCTGTATTGTCTTTCTCTGTGCATCTTCCTCGTCATTCCTGACCTCCCCTGCTCTCCTCCTGCACATCATGAGGAGGAGGAGACTCCTGGGCTGGTGAGAAACCCCATTACAGAGGATTGTGTAGGCCTGGCCTGTAGCAGATTGGTACAGCCGAGGTCCATGTACACGCCACAGCCCGGAATCCCACTGACTTACTCCCATTCACAGCCAGCTGGGAGGGGGAGGGGAAACGAGCCCAAATAAAAAGGGACAAAATGACAACATAGAAAAACAGGAAACCCAAAGACGCTCTCCGTCTCCAATCACCTCCACTCACTTGTGCCTGCCGTGGCACTGGAGAGGGTGAACAGGAGTAATGGACATTTAGAGTACAGCGAGTATCAGCTCTGGCCCAATGTCTCCTTTTTTCAGTTCTTGGCTGCTCATCTGCTCATGTAAGGTGACTGTTTTGGGACACCAGCATAGCTGTGGTGAGAGGGGCCAGTGTACATCATGTTGCCATGGTGATTGGGCTGCATAGGCTGCTGCGGGTAACCCTGTCCTCCCATCATACCCATCTGCATCTGCATGGGGTACTGGGCTGGCTGATTCATGTAAGGGGGATTGCCGTGATAACCGCTGTTCATCATGGGCTGGGACATGCGGTAGCCAGCTGACATAGCATTGAGGGGTGTCATGTTCATGGAATTGTACGGTGCCGGTGTAGGCATGAGGTTTGGCATCATACCGCGCTGCACCGCCAAGGTGCGCGGCGTACCCTGCATGGCCACAGCCCCTGAGCTGCGGCCATAGATTTGCTGCTGGTGTGGGGCCGGGGCCAGCTGCTGAGTGGCTTTGGACCGGATGGAAATATGGCCTTTGACTGTAGCCATCTGGCCCTGTAGCCGCTGTGTGTGTGGCGGTGGTCCCAGACCAATGTTAGTGGTGGGCATGTTGCATTGCAACTGCAGGGAGCCTAGGTTCATGGAGCCAGAGCTGAGGTTAGGTGGTGGGGTCATAGTGGGCTGACCCTGTGGAAGGGGAGTATGGGGTGAAGGGGCCAGCCCAGGGTTTGAGAGAGATACACTGGTGGCGTAGGAGGTGACAGAGGCTGAATGGGAGTAGGGCATGGCGTGGGGGTCCATGATGGTGTTCGTGAGCTGCTGAAGTTTGGCCAAGCTGAAAGTAGCTGATGGCTGGGGGTAGCCCCCTGTGCCAAAGTCCTGACCCATTCGCTCATACAGAGTGCGCCCCCCTCCACCGCCTCCACTCTCTGGGATCTCCATGATCATGGGTGTGGAGGCAAAGCCATTGCCCATGCTACACTGAGACAGGGCCTGCTGTTGTTGCTGTGGTGGCGGTGGGGGGGCTGATGGTGGAGGCTGTGGGTTGGGGGCTTGTTGCTGTTGTTGAGGAGGCTGCTGAGGAACCTTTTTTTGGGACTGCTGCTGCTGCTGCTGTTGCTGCTGGTTGGTGCTGGGTGGCCTCTCGATCACACCACAGCTCTGAGGAGATTTGATGCCACAGCTGGGGGTGTTGGACGGTGGTGGGGGTGGTGGTGGCTGGGGCACAGCACTGCCTACATTAGTGGCACCTGGTCCGCTGTTGGGTCCGGGTCCTGTTTGCTGGATGAGGCTACAGCTGCCCATTGCTAGTTGGGATCCCCCAGTTGCCGTGGAAGATGTGAGGCTGGGGGCCGGTACGAAGGAGCAGCTGTTAGATTGGGAGGAAGAGGATGGGGTGGCCGAGCTTGAAGAATTAGAGGCTGATGATGAGGAAGCTGTGGAAGCTCCTGCGGCTACAGCTGCTGACATTCCCCCTCCATTTCCCCCATTCCCTGTTCCATTGCCCCCTCCGCCCATGGTGGAATCATAGCTGCTGGGGTTGTCATAGTTCTCTGTTGTGCTCTCTATGCTGCCGAGGTCACTGAAGCCACTGTCCACCACCTGCTGCGAGTGGTCTGACACAGATGGCACGTCCATCATTGGCGACGTCTCCATGTTCTGCTGGGAGGGTGCTGACAGAGAGCTAGGATGCTCTGGCGTGATCTGGGTGTACCCCCCTCCAGCACCAGCACCACTGCCTCCTGCTCCAGTAGGGCCAGGCGTCCCTCCCCTCTGCCCTGCTGGTGTTGTGTCCATGATGTTCGAGGGCAACCCCGGACTGTTCACTGAGCGCACAGACTGATTTGGCAGGGGTGGCACTGGGGGATTGGGGAGGGGGCTGCTGTGTTGGGAGGCCCCACACTCCTCCACTAAGGCCAGCGCCTCCTCCTCAGCCTCCCCTGTGTGGCTATAGCTCTGCAGGGTCCGGCAGGCAGCTAGTGTCTCCTCACAGTCCTGGTATGCCCCATGATGTGACTGTGGTTCAGTCTCTTCATCCTGGGCTTCCCCCTGTGTCAGGGACTGGACGGCCTGCATAGTCTCCAGGTCCAGCTCATTGGAGTGGTGATGGGGGTGGTGTGGGTGGTGGTGTCCAAGCTCCTCTTTGAAGTCAGAGTGCTGGTGGGGATGAGAGTGTGGATGTGTGTGCTGGGGTTCCATCAACAGCGTGACATCCTTGTCGTCTGGGTGCAGAGGCTGGAGCTCCATGGGCTCAGAAGGAACAGACATGGCCGTAACTGTTTCTACTGCCGCAGCTGCTGCAGCAGACTCCTCCTGCTCTCTGCGCCTCCTCTCCTCCTGCTGGGGGTCAGCTGAGGAGGGTCGACATTTGGTCTCCTGCAGCTCCTCCTCACCCCCCTCCTCCTCCTCCTCTTCTTCCTCCTCCTGCTTGCTTACATAGTCTCGGGCCACGCTGTTCTCCATGTCTAAAAAAGCCTCTCCACCTTGGGGTTCTTCTTTGACCGGAGGAGAGCTTGCATGGGAGGCAGGCTCCTCCTCCTCATCTTCATCAT
Source organism: Spondyliosoma cantharus (assembly GCA_900302685.1). NCBI lineage: Eukaryota > Metazoa > Chordata > Actinopteri > Spariformes > Sparidae > Spondyliosoma > Spondyliosoma cantharus. The sequence goes on along the minus strand of OMLP01043475.1, from coordinate 36,249 downwards.
CATCTTCATCTTCGGAGTCCTGACTTTTTCTCTTTTTACTGCTGTTGTTGCTGCTGCTGTTGCTCTTGTTCTCCAAGTGTCCGTCACCTTCGTCGTCTGCGTCATGGTCTTCACTACGCCTGCTTCCTGAGCCCGCCACGACTGCTGTTCTCCTGTTGATACTACCGCTGCCCATGCTGCCACATTCCTCTTCCTCCCTTTCCTCATCTTCATCTTCTTCTTCCCTGTCACCCATATCTGTGTCCTGAGGCCGGGACTGTGGGGCCCGGGGCCCTGAGGTGGAAGACGAGGAAGAAGGGGACAACAGGGGACGAGATGGTGGACGGCTAGGTTTGTCTTCCTCCCAGGCTCTTTGAGTCTCCTCCTCCTCGTCCTCTTCCTCCTCTGGCTCAGAAGTGGGAGGTGGTTTGGGCGCAGGCTGCGGAGGCGGGCGGATTGCGCGGTTCTTGGGCGGTCTCCCTCGCCTCTTTGGCACCTTCTGCTCGACAGGCTTAGGGAGATAGTCGTCTTCTTCATCAGAGTCTTTCTGTTTGTTGTCAGTGTTGGTTCTGGAGACTCGCTTGCGGTCATCTGTCTGGAGCAGCTGAGGATCTTTGTCTAGCTGCTGCTCCAACAGCCTTTGTCTTTCTTGCTCCTGCCTCTCTGCCTCCTCCTGGGCCCGCTGCAGATACCAGCTCCGGGGCTTGCGGCCAGGCTTCATTTTGATTTTCGGGGGTGGAGGATCCCCACCTTGGGCCTGGCTATCTGGCTGATTGGGCCCAGGAGGTTTTCCAGGTCCCCGTTTCTTCCAGTGCAGCGGTTTGCGGCTCTTTCCCTTGGGCCAGCCTTTCTTCTTCTTGACTGGAACCTCTGGGTTGGACGTTAGGGACTCCGATGGCACTACTGGCAGAGCAGCCACAGGCTTCAGCACAGGTGTTAACTCTAACAGATTACAAGAAGAAAAGTCTGTGTTAGATAAAGATACACACATATAATTAATCACAATAACTCTTGCCAATTTGGACATCAAAAGCCTTTCTTCTCACCGTCTTCCTCTGAATCTGTGAGGTTGGAGTGCCTGCCCCTTTTGGGTGCTGGGTCAGACAACCTTAGAGCAGAGCGGGCTGGGGGGTAGCGGTGCAGTGGGTGTCCCAGTGGCGTCTCCTCCTCTAGCCTTGGCATAGGTCTCTCTGAGTCTGAGTCTACAAAGGGCTCATCCAACACCTCTGTGGTCTCAGAGATGGTCTCTGTCACCACGCTGCTGTGAGGGTGGCTACGCTGGCGAAAGCGACGCTTCCTCAGCGGCTTCTAGAAATAGGATGGGAAAATAGTTGTGCTTTTGAAATTTTGTTTAAAATAACAAGAACAGATTTAAAGGACCCAGACAGTCTTTGATCCAGATTATAGTACTTTCAGAGCATGGACATAAATCCAGTTCCAAATACAACTGAATGCTAATTTATTTTTGATTTTTAAGCTCCAGAATATTTTGTCCGAAGGACTATGAATTAGGACTATCAATCTGAATTCTGATTTTTTTTTTTACTTTAATAAAACCTTTACCTTGCATTTGAGCCCCATGGCAGGCTTGGTGAGGATGGGTGGGGAACATGCGCTCCTCTCATCATCATCTTCATCATCATCATCCTCCTCATCTTCACTGCTCTCACTGAAGCAGCTTTTCCTGACAGGCGGAGGCTCATTTAACCTGGAAACCACGGGAAGCTGAACCAGCCCGTCTCCAGGCCCTTCAGGCAGTCTGGGCTTAGGGCCTCTCTTTTTCCTTGGGGGCCGCCCTCTTCGGTTCGGGGTTATGGAGGGGTGCCTGGCCATGTCAAGTGGGTGAAAAGCTGTGGCCTCTGCTTGTCTGTCCAGGGAGAAAAGGGAGGGAGGGCCGCTGGCAGAGGCTGTGGTTTTTCCTCCACTCGTTCTCTCTTCATCTTCATCGTCTTCGTCCTCAGCTGGGCGGATCTTAGGAGGCCGTCCTACCCGTGCACCGTCTTTCACCTTTCCCCAAGGCCAGTTTTTGGGTGGGCGTCCCCTTGGTCTACGTTCTCCATTTGCTGGCGGAGGGGGTCGTGTTGGTTCTGGGGCAGGGGGTGGACAGCGAACAGGAGGGGGAGTTGGAGAGCTTTGGCTAATGGGAAACCCCAGGAAGCCCTTTCTTTCCTCCTCCTCTTCCTCCTCCTCTTCTTCTTCCTCCTCCTCCTCATCATCCTCATCACGCTTCTTCCCTTGGCGCATGTGCCAGGACATTGATGGAACCTTGTGACTTGGTTTTATCTATTTATAGATAAAGTAAAATACAATCAATTATTAAGCAGCTTTGAGATCAATCCACTATCTCATTTAAGTAAATTCATGCATTTACCTCCTTGCATTTGTCTTCCTCTGGTTCCTCATCTTCCTCATCATCTTCCTCATCATCATCATCTCTGTCAGCGTCAGAGACCACGGTGTTGGTTACAATGACAGGAGTCCAGCGGAGACTATCGGGGTCCACCTCTAGCTGCCGTGGCCGGGCCTTGAGACGAGTCATGTGACTCACCACCAGCTTCTCCCGTCGCACCAGGACCAGCCTGACAGAACCACAGCAAGGAAAAAACAGGAGCATTATCAATCTGTATGCATGTCTTTCTCTATGCAAGTATGGAGAAATCACATGATTAAGGCTACGTATGTCAGTACGTGTGCATCCACACATATGTTCATGTTATCCTGCAAAGCTCGTGAAGGGTTTTTAGCCATGTGCATGGTTACTTATGTGACTGCAGATAGCCATGTACATGCATGTTTACCAGACCTTCTGTATGTCTGTGCCTACTTCCTTTAGGAGTCTTGACAATGCATATTTTTATAAACTTAAGCCTCAGAATGTAAACATTCTGTGAAATATTTATGCTTTTTTTGGTGCTGTCGCCAATTCTGTCTTTGGTTAAATATTCCAAAAATGCTGTTTATCAGATCAGACTGTCAGACATAGACATACCCTTCATGGTGCAATATGTAAGAACAGGTCACCTATCAAATTCATACTCAAAACAAATAGGAAGCATCATATCAGCACAGTAATCATCGACTGCAGCCAGCAGTAGCTGTCTTGGCTAGTTAGCTCAGCTAGAAGAGCGGCTAGCAGTTCAGACTGGGACTGGATCAGGGGAGTGTTGGTGTTTACAGTACTACTACAGGAGCTTTGGACCAGGACGCGTCAGGGCTAGCTCGTTAGCATGCTAACTTAAGTAAGTAGACAACTCTGCAACACAATGCATGGATGTCATAATGACAAGACTGCTAGATAATCACATCGTGTTGATAATTTTTGGTAATCTTCAACTCAAATTCTTACACATTGCCCCTTTAACCTTTGATCATTCTTCCTACTGTTGGTAGTGTCACCAGGGTTTAAAACGTCAGTCAATCAATTAAGGCAGCAGGACACTTAACCTTTATTGATGTTCAGTGGAGCTTAAATACATCAGTCAGCATGCATTGGTTATCATAGTGACTATGTGGGCAATGATCCCACTAAATCCTAATTTAAAACCTGCCTTTGTTCACACGCAAGGTGTAACCTGGCTACTGGCCATATTCCTTTTTGTTTGGGTTAAGCTTAACAAGAGCCTTTAATACTATGTGGCTGAGCACTGATACTCCTTTCATCTTTCACTACACTATAGTAAGTAATATAGCATGCTAAACGAGGGAAAATAATAGTTTGTTTGAGACTACAGTATGAACCACCAGAGTGCGTCCTTCACCCATTTAATAAGGCACTAAATAATATGGTCTTTTTTTGAGTGTATGCCGGCCCCATCTCTGACCTGTCTCCTCGCTGCTCGAGCATGTTGAGGCTGTGCAGGGTGGTGGTGATGTCCTGCGGGCAGATCCCAGTCAGTTTGCTGAGTAGTCGTATGGTGATCTGGCGGTCACGGACCTCATGGAGACACTCCAGCACCACGCTGCGCCAGTAGGCCATGTAGGACAGCCGACCGAGGTCCGACAGAGGCTTCTCTGGGGATCCTGGCTGACCCTCGCGCTTGGACAATAAATAGCCTGCAGAAAGGGAGGCAAGAAAGATACACGGTGAGTCAGAAAATATGTACACTATAGTATTTTTTTTAATTCATGCATTTTGTCTTTTTCTTTTGTCAATAGTGTCCATGTTGTTTAAGGCTAAAGCCCTTACTGAAGTCGATGAGAAAGCGTCCATAGCCCTTGCGCTGGTACTGTGGAAGAATCATGATGCATGACACGTTGTACTTCTGTTGACAGTGCTTCTCCTGGAAAAGACACAGACACATTCCACCATTAGAAAACAAATCGTGGAAACTGCATCACAGAGCAGGCCTGTGTGGGTGTACAGCAGGGTGTTGATGATGCTGCGTCCGCTCACTAACTGCTGTGTTTTGGCAGAGAGGCGGCATGTTAATGGGAGCACCTGCAACTGCAAACTCCACAGAGGGGCAACGGAGCTCACAGCACCCAGTGTTTATCTGGGACACAACACGAGCATTTGTATGTTTGTAGGAATGCTCCAGTGTTGGGTGATGCCAATGCATTTCAATGTCAGTTCATTTGAATATGCTTTCCTCTACATTTCAGTTCATGAAGTCGTTGTACTAAGTTTGTGCAGGGTGATTAGGGTAGAAGTGCAGTTAACTATTGAACGATCAGAAGTCTCTGATTCCAGGTTCTTAAATGTGAATGTTTTCTGATGTCTTTCCTCCTTTATGACAGTAAACTGAACTTCAGACATTTGAGGATGTAATCTTGTGTCGTCTTTGTTAAACACAGATCAACATTTTTCATCTTTTTCTGACATTTTATAGACCAAACAACTAATTGAGAAAATAATCAACAGATTAATCAACAATGAAATAAATTGCTATTTGCAGCCCTAGATAACAGTTTACAGAGGTGTGTATTTTTTAAAAATGAAGGCAGTATGCTGAAACAAAATCCCAAACTGACATCCAGCACAGGGATGAGGCTGGGAGCATCATGGCCATACCTTAGAGAAGTAGCCGACCAGGTGGCAACCTTTGTCGTCATTCTGGGTCAGGACGTAGAAGAGGAAGGGCTCCACATCATAGTAGAGGGTCTTGTGGTCCAGGAACAGCTTGGCCAGCAGACACAAGTTTTGACAGTAGATTGTGCTCACATTCCCATCAACCTGTTGTGGGATTAGTGAGAAAACACATTAGTACAACACCAATGACAACAGTTCAGCCAAAGAAACTCTAATGTCCAGGAGTACATAGCAAAGCTGCTGTTAGAGAACAGGAACAGAGCGAAGGTGAATGGAGTAAAAGTTAGTGTCAGCCAATGATCGCAGCCGTCTCTGGAGAGCCCGGTAGATTGAGAGGGTGGAGGAGAGAAACAAAGAGCTGTAAAGAGAGAGAGAAAGAGAAGGAGGGAGGTTCAGGTTGGCAGCTCGCCAGTTATCTCTGCTCTCCTCCGAGCAACGATGGACTGCAGAGTGAGGGAAACAGGAGCTGCAGAGGCCTGCAGACAACAATCCACTGAATTAAATTGCTGCTGCGCTACGAGACCCAGAAGAACTGCTCCACTGTAAATTGGTAATTATGAATTCTTCTAATAATTACACTGACTTCTCCCTGATGACATAAACAAAAGAATATTGTCAATTAATCACCATCAGGAATGTGACTGATCAACACCCTGTATATTCATAAAGTTACCCCATGCGTGTAATTAATCTCCCACACACTTAAAGAAAAAAAATAGTGGGTCATGGTTAAAGTCTATGGAAATCATGGAATATATTATTGACAACTGTGTGTAGTTTCAGGTGTGCCAGAGTGACAACGTGGGGTGTAATTTTCGAGGTGAGATGAAGAGAAGAAGAAAGGCGTCTTTGGTAAAGGCTCGTGACTGTAGCTCACTGTGAGTCCAATCTTTCTCTGTGACAGTTTCATCCACCATCACTCACATCATTTCTTTTACCGACTTAATGTTTATTGAATTTCAACTTTTCAACACAAAGCCCCATTATAGAAAAACACAACACAATCCTCTACCAAACCAGACCGTAGAAAAAGACTGATAGAAATAATAACAAAGAATAGGTTAGTTCTAAAAGGTCAATTATCAATTATCAGTTCAATAATTATCATCGTTATTCAGTCCATCTTTCAGAACAGTTCCTCACCTCAAAGACAGAGACATCATCCTTCCTGTAGATCTCATTAGCAGGTGGGTGGAACCAGCTACACTTTTTCATGTGCTGGTAGAGAATGCTGCGACTCTTCATGTAGCGCAGGCAGAACTCACACAAGTAGAGCTTGGGTAGTCTGGAGTGGGGAAAAGGACGGGGAGCACAACGAGAGAAGATAAAGTGAGGAATGGTTATAATAAATCAATTGAAAAGCCATTAATTCATAAGTTGTCAGAAATTATGCTCTAGTTCTAGTTTCTCAAATGTGGATATCTTATGGTTTTCTTAATCTTGTGTGATAATTATTTGAGTTTTGGTTGTTTGGGTTTTGGACAAAATAAAAAATGTTACCTAAGGTCTAAAATTGTTAAGGACATGTTTTCCCTATGTTTTAACATTATATGGACCAAATGATAAATTGATTAATAGCATAAATTGAGCAATTAAACAATAATGAAAATCATTTTACTCTGATGGGATCAGTGAGCTTTTTTCATGTTTATTTTTGGTCTGTTCTACAATTTCCAAATACCGAATGAAAGTAGATTAGATAAGCAGAACAGTAGACCAGATTTTATTCAACAGCTTCATACATACACATACATGAAAAATGAATACGCCCTCAGGTAATCTGAATCAAATTAGCTCCTTGGCTCTCGCTGGTTATGTGCCAGAGTAGGTGGTACTGTAAACAACCTTATAATGAGCTCGATTACGCTGCTGGTGATTTCTATGCCTACGAGCAGGACTGGGAGCTAAGTGCATTAAGCTCTTGTGCTTCATTATGGTGCGTTATCTTACCTGCTGTACTCCTGTGGGTAGGGAGATGAGTACCACGTCTGGATTTCAAACTTGCCGAATTCGATGACTGACGGACAGCGCATCTGAGGGTCAGGTGGACCTGTCACACCAACTTTCTGTTGGGGTGAAGAAAAGTAGGAAAGGTCAATTCCTGGTTTACTACACAAGAGATTAGCAGACAGATTACACACCAGGGTCTACTGGCTTGGGATCTTACACAATAGAGTGCCAGCCAGGGAGAAAACTGGGGACTTTACAAACAAGATAACATTAAAGCTTGATTAAGACCAAAAGCCATATACCTTCTTATTACATCTTAATTGTCAGAGAGACTAAGCTGCCTGCCTGCTACATGACGATGGAGCTATACGTGGAGCTGTCAGAATTTTACAAGACCAGTTTGCCCATCCCTGCCTGTATTTTATGAGAACCATGTACTCTAATCCACTGCAACCCAGCCTAGATAATAACGCTGACCCTTTTCACACATCATTAACTCTTACTATTCGGCTACATCCAGCACTTAAACACTGGTCTGGATATTTGAGTCTGAATCTGGAATAGCGTTTTATACGACTCCCATGATGCTGGCCAAACAAACCACTCCCAGGTCACTGGCGAGGCTGACCTGTCATTAGAGCTGCCCTGCTCAACATTAACACCATCAAACAGGATTTCCCTCGACACCAAAACGAACTTTGTGAGTCTCAGTTTGCCATCAATCACAAGGAGAATGAAAAAAGTAAGCAAATTTCCAGAGACAGCACTATACGTTAATCACCCTGCAGTAAACCATCATCATTTACCCCTTGTTATTTGCATCTACTGGTAATTTAAAGCCAAACCTTTGATCCTGACTGATTCCTACACTCACAGTCCTAACCTGCATCTATAACAATAGATGATTTTAATATACATACTGAATCTGGCAGCTGTTTCACAGCAAACTAATTTATCTCAGTGCTGAAATATGAAGGGCTCTCACAGCTCATTGACTTTTCCACCCACACACGTGCCTACATCCTACAGACCTCGTCAGTGACTTCATCCTTTACAACCTGGGTGTTGTTGACTCTGCTCTCCGACCACATTCTCATCACCATTGAAATCCAGCTCCTAGTCACAGACTCACAGGTCTCCCCCAGGTTCCCCTGCTGATGTCATCTCCCTCCTTTGCGCCTCCTTCCCCATCATCCCATGTTTGTTCATTCACCACATTTTAAAGGGATTTCATATTTTGTGTGTGTACCTGTAATGCCAGCTCCTGGATGTGTCTGAACAGCTCAATGTCTTTTTCCGTCAGGTTCTCGTGGCCAGGCAGTTTGTCATCTTCATCACGCCAGTCGCTGCCGTCCTGATTGTCTAGGGATTGTAACACAGCAGACATTAATGCAAATCTAGTAAGAAGCTTGCTAGACGGCATGCCAAGATGTCTGCTGAGTGATTGTTTTTACAATGGTGCTACTGCCACAGTGGGCAGACGTTGAGACATTTATATATGATCAACAGTTATCTTAAAATTAACCCTGATAATCAAACAATATTTTATTGTGTCCATGTTAACCAGTGAATTTGATTTTTTTTTTAAATCATATCACCATAAACGCCAATGTGACCGATGTGTCTGATGTTTTAGTACACACGTTTGCTGGTTTTGAATCATTACTTGTTTTAAAATTCAAACACTTTCAAGGTTCCCAAGCCAAAGATTTCCAGACTCTCCAACCCTTTATCACCACATCTAAATTGTTACCATAAATGCAATGGGGAAATAATGCTATCAATCAAATCCATCTTCAGCTTTGTTTACTGTATGTTTTGTCTCCTTTTGGCAAATAAATAACCCTCAAATACAAGTAGAGGGAGATGGAGAGAGTCTGTAATTATAACTGTAAAAGAAAGTGTATGAAAAGAATACTTACAATCAACTACTCAATTACAAGCAAAAAGGCAACCAGATGGACTCAACAACAAATGATGGACAAGGCCAAACATCTTTGCTGGATCATTCAGACAATATGATCACATGTGTATCATTAACATGATAACAATATTTAATTTCTTTATATCATGGTTATCATCAACACGTGATATTGCAACACCACTAATTCACCATATTCCTAACACTGAAAACGTAGCAGGTTTCAATAATGAAATTACGCATTTTCTTTGCAATAACCCGGTGTCTTGTTTGAGAGCATGAATGAAGCTGCCTATTGGTTGTACAATAAAATCGTCAAAGTGGGTCAAACCCAGACCATGGTGCCAGTGAAATTTGAAATGAACGTTCATCAAGACTATGTACTGTCACAGTTATTGTCTTCTACTGTGCTGTACTTTGACTGTGTGTGTGTGCGTGCGTGCGTGCGTGCGTGCGTGCGTGTTTGTGTGTGTGTGTGCATGCGTGCGCACGCATGTGTGTGTGGCCCCTGAAATTTCAGAGGAAATTAAACTGCAGGAGGCCACTTCATATTACAAAGCTTCTCTTGATGCATAAGCAACACTTTTGGTTGGTCTAAAATGACAAATCAATACGTAAGATCAAGGCTGGATCAGTTTTAAAATGGGACACCGAGTCTATGCATCACGATAGCAGCTGGTCGTACAGAGTCTGTGTGCTAGCGAACCATCTAGCTGACAACCTCTAATTGGGTCTGATAAAAGCACATGGTTGTATGCATGCAGATACACCATGTTTATCATGCAATGATGCTGATGGCTCATTAAGGTGCAACTAATGCCAATTTAGGTTGTAGAAGCTTGTGAGTTGTTATAAGCTAAGCTGTTGCTATACACATATCTTAAGTTGCTGTTCAAAAGCTATTCATGATCTATGTCAAATACACAGACTTCCAACATTTTGTACATTTTGTACAACAACTTTTCATGAAAATGAAATACTTACATTAAAGATACAAAAAAATGTCATTAGTTTTATCTCCAGTGTCAGTAAAGTGATGTATGCAAAAGCAGAAAAACAATCCTCACCCCCTCTGTCATCTCCTTCTCCTTTGCGATGGGCCTTCTTTCGGATGCGGCACTGCTCAGAGTAGTCCACAACTTCCTGCCGTGCCTTGCGGCCCTCAGGCGACGGTGTGAAGAACTTTGTCAGGGCATCAATGAGGCCCTTGGTCTTGTTGTTGAACCGCAGGCTGCTCTGAGACAGGTCGTCGTCGTCTCGCAGCGAAAAAAGCAGTCTGTCGTCACCTGGGTAACCCTCACACGATGAGCTGGAGGATGAGTTGGCTGAAGCCGAGCGCTTTCGCCGACCACGCCCACCCAGCTTCTTAAAGGGCCGCCCCGGCCTGCGGAGGAAGTGAGGGGTCTGGTTAAGACTGTGTCAGGAGTTAATGCAGCTCTGCTTATGGGACAAAACTGAGCCTACACTATTGTTGTTATATATAGATATTTATAAAAGATAGGAGAAACACTAAAACAAGATAAAATAGCTGTAAGCTCATTCTGGAGAGTAGGCGTTGTCGCTGTTAGCTCGTCTGCACTCTGGTGAGGCAGAAACATGGCATCTTGCTGCGCCTCTCCTCTGCTCTGACATTGAAGAAGACGCCATTAGCTGAAGGCAGTTTTTACCTGTTCTTGGGCCGCCCCAGCGGTGCGTTGTAGCGCCGTTTGATTTGTGCTGCCTTTTCATGTAGAAGCTTCTTTCCCTTTTTCCTGGGTTGGCAGATTTGACAAATCCACATGCCTGGGAGAGAGGGAGGGAAAAAGCGTCACTTACACTGAGGTGGATTAGACAAGACAAGCTTTAGCAAAGATACCAACATGCTCTGGGACGTATCGAATACATTAGCACTTAATGGTGAGGCATTAGGTGCTCTATTAGAGATAGAAGCAATAGCATAAGAAATCATTTAGTGTGACTACAGCGACATTTAGAGTAGTAATGTATGAGCCTATACAAGTTGACTTCATGTGGGCTGTAAATAGGAAATTAAGAGGTTGTGAGTTAAAGGGGCAGTTCTGTTCATTTACCTTTTGGCATCCGCGTCAGGGGAGGATCACAGCACTCCATGTGGAAGCCACGGTCACAGGAGTCACAGAACAACATGTTGTCCTGCGCAGAACACACACAAGTATCGATTAACAAACTCTTTAGAAGCTTTTCAGACAAGGTCTGTCCCCATGAGCCGGTTCAACAGGAAGGTTGCCACGACACCAGAATTTTAAACAAATTTACTTGAAAATTGTTAGCTCTTTGGTCATCATGGTGCAAAAAATACTAGGGTTCGGACGACGCTTCGACATAATCGACGACATAAATTTGTCGACATGAATAATTTGCGTCGACGCGTCGTCCCAAACAACCAAGGGGATAGGCGAATATCTGGAAGTGGTAGGACCCGCGGAGGCTGAGAATAGCCCCTCTCACACAGAGATGCTGCATTGACGCAGCAGTTCGCCAATTCTCCGCTGTTGGTCATTCACACAGAGCCAAGCACCGCCATGACCCGGTTTGAACAACTTCTTTACTTGCATTTTATTCTCCATCCTCATAGATGGCAGTATGCTGTGCATTTTGTCTCAATGTTAAACCTCCATACAAACACTTGAATAACAATGATTCCTCGCTTGACAAGTAAGAGAAAAGAGTGAAATCATGCAGAGGCTGACTAAAATAGCTCAATCCCAGGACCACAGATATGTCTATCGGCATCTCTATCTGGCACTTAAGCAGAGACGAGAGCGTTCACAAACACAGTTAGGCTGCCAGTCCGCAATATTCGCTCATCCACTCACCGCATTCTTTCCTTGATCTTGACAGCTGCTGCAAGTCTTGCATTCGATGCACTGCCACCACAGAGCCTTGACTCGCGCTGTGAGCTCTGGGGAGAACTTGAGACAGGACGGGTGGCCTGCAGGTAGAAAGACACGCATACACAAACAAGTGCGTCAACGTCACAGGCTTTTTTCTGTCGCTGCTGACTGACAGCCGTGACCCACTTGCATCATTGTAGGAGGGAAAAAAAGAAGCTCCTTTTGGAATTGAAAGCCCTCACTGAATCAAACCTGGCTGCATAAAGAGTGTTCAAACATAAATGACAATCTGTCAGAGCAATGCTTTTGCTCTGTTTGAAGACTAGCAAACAAGATGGCCTCATCTGGGACAGAAACCCGCTGAGGAAAGAGAGAGGAGCAACACAATCTCTGCTCTGCTATCAGGAAGCAATGTCAGGCCTTAGTGAGAGTACTACAACTTCTGCTAGAGAAAAGAAGATTGTTCTGAAAATATAGACCAGAGATGGTTTCTGTGTATTGAACCTCTGCGTTCATCTGGTTTAAATATTGCAACCTGAGCCAAAAAAGGGCACAGGTAAAAGAAAAATTACTAAATTGAACCACTATAAAGAACATAGACTACATTTCTTGCAGCTAAAAAAACAGAATTTGAACAATCTGAAATGGATGAAATACAAAAACGTTGGCAGCTTAAATGCAATTAGTGAAAGAAGTTCAAAAGGCAGGGAAAGTGTAAATTTGCTTTCAGCACAAAAACTTCAAGTATCAGTTGAAGTTAAAGTGCTGAGAGGAATTCAAATTGTGTGACGGGGGAAAAAGGGATAAATTGAGATGCAAGTGTCAGCTGAAGCGTAATCCCTGAAAGCAAATGAAGTTGAAGTAAAAACAATGAGAGATGAAGTGAAGTGTGTGTGAGCGCAATGTATAAAAACAACTTGTTTGCAGCTTCATAATATTACACTTGTAGCAAACTTTATACACCTCCAGGACGGAGGTGTGCTTTTTTGTTTCCTTAAAAGATTTGAGATTGTATTTAATTTAACCAATCACATATGTGCTACTACTATGATACTTCACAAAGATATTAAAGTACCCAAGTTGTGGACCGAAACAGGTGCTAGGGTGTTTGTAAAGGTCTTACTGATCATAAAGCACTCACCACTATTGCCACAGTCAGCGCAGGAGATGAGTTCCTCTGGCCTCTTATCACGATTCTGCTCCTTGGTCCCCAAACAGAAGCTGCAGATGGGGATGGGCTCTGCCACCGGCTGGCAGACGGACATAGCAGACGGGAGAGGGGGACACAGGAGAGGGGAGAGAAAGTTGAGACTGTCAGTCAACTTAACAGCTTAATTGGACAAATGAAAACAACAAAGTGGCCTTGTGTGTCCTGCCACAGTGGCTGACTGTGGCTGTGTGTATTACAATGACACCATACAGCATGTGGATCTGTGAATAGAGAGTTTAGGACACTGAAGAGCACGAGAGCTTCTGCGATGAGCAAGCTTGCATAATTTATGTGACGTGTCATGTTAGAGGCTGCCATCGTGTGTCAGTGTCTCTGCTGACTCCTGCGTTGTTTGATCAAACGCTGTAGCTCGGTTCCTTTGGTTGTACTGGCTAAGGAGTATAATTCCACTGCACCGTGTCCTATTTTGACACTTACTGTGAAACATGCCATCAGACATTCAGTTCTGGGCTGCATAAATCTTTTAGTGTGTCCCCGAAAAACACAATCCATGTCAGCAGGTGTGTATTCAAGACAGAAAACAAACAAATTACCTGATGCGCATGCAAGCACAAACCTAAGCCAGGTTTGTGTCCAGGAAAACAAAAGGTAGGATAACACTAAACATGATGTTAGACATCAAATAGGACTTGTGTGTCCAATAAAGCTGAAAAATCACATCCCTGAAGCACTGCAGGTGCACTTCACACAGGCGCTAACACAAGAGGGAGGGGCCGTGGGGTGACTCTCCTTGAAAGTTGCTGGAGCCCTGAGGGGAAGTGGTAGCTTATTGCTACCACAGAGTACACCGCAGTGACAGCAACACATTCTCTTTACTGCTCAGCAGCATCCAGCAGATACAAGTCAAATTGGTATTATAGTCACAAATAAACCAGAAAAATCTTCATACTGTGGCTGTGATATTTACAACTCGCAAAAAGGTGCTGTATACAAATTAATTTTAGTAGCATCACATGCCAGGATTGTGTTTTTAAAATTTGTGATAGTGTACAATGACTCAATGTGCCTATAAAAACCCCTATGACCTATCATATTTTGTTTAACAACAGTGGGTGGATTGAAGATTGAAAACAAAACAGATCTCTTAAAATGTATGCAAATTTAAAGCGTAAAATCATCAACACCTCAGGAAACCAGCTGCCAATATCATCACTGGTACAGCCAGTTGTTTTCACAACCCTGATTCCAAAAAAAGGTACGCAGTGTAAAACATTAAACAGTGTGAGTGTGATAATTTGTGAGTCCTTTTAGACATACTCGACTGAAAACAGTACAAAGACATGGTTATAATGATTTCCCTCATCCACTTCATATGTGCTTATTCTGAATTTAATGCCACAAAACATAATACGATAGAAAAAACATGTATTGAAGCCAAAGAATCATACTACCAAACAAATCTGAGTTTAACAGTGCCAATCAAGAGAAAAGTATAAGAACAAATCCCAGGCACAGAATATCCTCTATGACCACAGTATGTTCATTGGAGAAACATGTAACTGTTGCACAGGCTGCCGAGAGCAAGCTGTCCTCTGTGTGAGAAGAGCACAAGTGATCTCCACTCTTACGGAGCTGAAGTGCTCTATTGCTGAAATGGCAGGCAGAAGAGCTGCAAATCAGAGTCAATCAACTTATATCAGACATAATTCTTTTGTAGATGACCTATGAATGCTATGTGGTTTGTTTTGTTTGTATTAAGCAGGAAAAAAGTTGTAGAATGTAGCAAAGTGGAGTTCATTAATTTCCTGTGATATGACTATTGCATCATCGATTTTGAGGCTGAAACAATATATCGTGCAGCCCTAGCAGACACTGTGCAAAGGACAGCTTCTGCCTGACTGTTTCCACATTCTCAGCTTTATGGTAGAGCAGCAAAGACAAAGCCACTCACATGACATCTGAGGTCTCATTTATACACATTGTGTACGCATATCCTCTACAATCCTATCATCCATTTCCAACAATAATGCAGATAATATAACAATAATATTAATAATAGTATAGATAATAATAATAATACCGTTCATGGGAACAAAACTTCAATCAATAAATAAATTGTGTTCATGTGTCAAACTTCCACTTTCAAATGATATCCTAGGGTCGGGGATAACACTGTTCGTCGCAATCATTTTGGCAAATGGAACAATCAGTCTGATTGCTGTAAAGATATGAATGCTGCACGGCCACACGTACATAACGGTGCATGGACTGCATGGACTGGCAGTGTCCTCGCCATACTAGAGGTAGGGGTGTAACGGTTCACCAAACCCACGATTCAGATCGAACTTTGGTTTTTGACTCACGGTTCAAACCTTGGTTTTTAAAAACATACTGAAAAACTTTTGGAAAACTTCCAGAAAAAATGTCTGGATTTTATTAAAGGATTGTTACATTGCAATATCAATAACATGGACATTACCTAAGTTATATTAACTTAACCAAGACTTTAACACTTCTCTTTAGACCAGTCCACAATAATAAAAAAAAAAAAATCTAAAAAAACACTTCTATTAATCTCTTAACTATCCAGGAATACAAAAAATAAACACCAAAACAACAATATGACATCCGGTTACTTTTCAAAATAAAAGACTCAGTGTTGACACCAGCACACAACTCTCAAAAAAGAGACAAATACAAGCTCTTCTGCTAATGCTTCAGTCAGGAACACTTCCTGCTGTTGTTTTTATGACACATACCTATAACTGCGGTCGCGAGTGATCATGTGATTATTGCAGGAACTCCTCGGCCTAGCGACGCCAGCTGTCTACCAAACTGCACCATGGCGACTCAAAACCCAACCGGTGGGGATTGCTGGAGGATGTTGGACAGCGGAGCAAAACCGGATTGAAGCCGTAACGCAGCGGACACGAAATTAGGGGTTACTTGCTGCTCCACTGGGCTGAGTGAGCTCAGTGTCGGGGTGATGTCTCCGCATATGCGCTTGCATGTTTGAAGTGTTGCCGGACCCTCCCACAACAAGTTTCATAAAACACAGACGACAAATTACGCGCGCTTTGATAACGACACGACTGCCATCCCAAAATGTCTCCACACGGCTGACTGGAATGTGGCCAGGGGATCTGTGAGCTCAGGCTCGAAATGAAACTGACCTGACACACGTGTGCGGTAGGGGCGGGGCGGGGATGAACCGAGGTTCAGGAAGTTAGAATGAGTTTCTGAACTTAAGTCCTTCGAACCTAGGTTTTCGGTTTCGGTTCAGAACCGTTACACCCCTATTAAAATGTTCCCCCAGCCAGAAAAACTGCGGATGGCTACATCAGCAGTGCCACAGTATCTTCAACAGACATCCACTGCTGCCCACTCCACATCAATTTTATTAATTTCCCCCAAAACTAAAAACTGTTGTCACTGTGGGAACAAAGAACAGAGGAGGAAGCCAGGTTTCATCTTTCCTTGGCCAATTAGAATTCCACCACCCGCCTATAAAGCCATGATGACAAGTTGATTCCTGATCGCATGGCAATTAGAGAAAAAAACTGTATGACTGCTGCCATGGGAATAAGACTTGATTCATAAAAAAGACAAAGCAATCCATCAGGCTTCATTCTGAGCCGAATAGTTCATTTGTTTCCATGTCATATTTTTCATATTGAGACATAAGGAATATAATAACCACCATGTTGCTTCCCTCATGTTCTCTTCCATTTCTGTTTTTAGGTTTTCTTGAGTCGTAATGCTTGTAGTCTTACAAACATGATCATGCTGATGCAAACCTCATTCAGCAGTGGTATCATTTTAAGGAAAAAATACAACTGGTTATTGTCTGTTCTTACTTCTAAAACACTTTCAAATTCAGTAATTGGAGGCTGGAAAAACTTAACATAAATACACTTACAATAAGTTGATCGTGGCGAATTTTCACCGGCCTAACTGTGAATCAAGATAATCGTAAATTCCCTCACATTGTTGGCTTTAAAAAGCTAGCTAAGCCTGTCACCATGGCTGAAGACATGGGTTCTTCATTGTAGAATGACCCCCACAAAAAGAAGCTTTATGGATGTGGTTAACACTATGGATACCAAACTAGAGAATCTGCAGGGAGTTGAAGTTAGTGTCATTCATTTATCTTTAATTTTTGCAGAAAGATTTGCACTGCCACAACTCTAGTTTCCATGCCTATTTGTAAAATAAGCTAATATTGCCAACCAATCAACTATCCTTAAGAGAAATGGGACTGAGACTTCCCCTGCAGGCTGCTAAACAGAATGCTACGGTAGCACAATGAATGGCAATATAATCTAAACTACAGTAGGGCTAAGTGAAATATTGAGATTGCAAGAAGCTGAAATGTATAAACAGAGGTAAAATGTGTAACAAAACATGATTATAATGAAGTGTTGTAAGATGCCCCCTCCTACAAATCTTGTTCTCCTGATGCAAGAAAACTGTTGTTTTTTTACAGACTTTAACAAATGTCACATCATCATGCAGGGCTCCAGAGTACAACTATTTTGGCAGCACATGCTTCCAAAAATCTGTTAAGTGCGACTAAACATTTTAAGTGGTATTACCTGTGTGCCTGAAATTGAGGTATTCATTCATCTTTAGAATATTTGAGGTCATCACAATCTCTTGTAATTTATGCTGTTATTTAGATTGAAGAAAAACATGTATTTGCAACTTTATTCATGTATACAATAACTGAAATATTGCATTAAGAAGCTGAATTCAAACATATGCACCTAAATAAAAAAACTTACGAGCACCAGCACAAGTTAGTCTGGAGCCCCTTTTGAGGTCTTAATGTTTTTGTTTTTTTAAATGGTGAAAAAGAAAATGGATGCAAAAATGATCATCTGCATAAATGTATATCACACCACAGTATGATTTCTTGACCATGAAGTGCAGCCCAACACTGTGCAATGGCTCATTTCACAGCACTGACACAATGACTGCTTAGTCTGGGAGGGCTGCAGCATTGCTGAACTGCACTTGGGACAAGTCTCGACACCACAAACACTAACCTGAACTGTAAGGCTGCAGACTCACACAGAATGATTCATCTCTGCCAGGAGAGACAGCCACTATTTCAACACACAATTAATCTCAATTTCTGGAGGGAAATTCAGCCATATAAACATGAGCACTGATACAAACCCCTTTCATTTTTAAATAAACATGGCAGCACACTGTTGTGTATGCCTCCCTTCTTTCTTGCAATAAACACAGCTTGTACACTGGCATTTCTTTCCTCAATAATAATTCCAAGTGCTGCCCTTATTGGGCAATTTCGATCACTCAAACAGCCAGTCATTGGGTTTGTTTTGGCTCTACCACAAAATGCTAAATAATCCACTTTCACCTATTAAGCTGTCAACTCTGCCGCTTCCTTATGAAAAACTTAATTTTTTAGGGATTTTCAGGCAATACACAAGTTTAATTAATAATGGCAGCACATGTTTCAGGGTTTTGAACTGGGAAATAATTAGTTGTTAACCTTTGGCTGCTGAATAACTTCACAGTTTAACTGGGTGGGGTGAAGCGCCTCAGTCGTATGGGGATACATGAATAGGTTTAACGTTACCGTCTGATTAAGATAAACGTTACTCCTAAAGTTAACGTTAAAGCCAAGTTAATTAATTTAACGGTTTATTTTCTTTAACGTCTTTTTTGACAAGAGCTGTCGACCACGCTCAACTTCACTTCCCTGCCAGCTTTTTCTATTGTTATCCGCACTTTTAAAAAGATAAATTCACACCGTCTTCTGCCACAACTTAACAACTTAACCACTGGATAAAACAGTCGAGCGCGAAATGTATCTTACATTTTAGCTAGCCGAATTATGACGAGGACAAAACACAGGTTGAAGCATCTTAAAGTAAAAAAAAAAACAGTAACGTTACTTCGAAGAAAAGGACGGTGACGGTGTTTCTTAAAAAGCACAGAATAAATGTGTAACGTTAACTCACAGTGAAGAGTGGAGAGGTGCCGAGAGTTTGCTTCAGGGTGAAACGTTAGCCGTCATGACAGACAGTGGTCACAATGAGAGTGTGGAGGCTCCGTGCTTTACTAACCAGAGCAGCAGCAAACAAGCCGAGGGATCTGCACCGTACCGTAATAACCCGCGCTCACACGGAGGCGCACGTTTGGAGCGTGTCTACCGTAATACACAGATCATGTGTTTTATTACGCAGTGAAAAATAACTAATTTTCGTTTTAATCATCGGTGTAAGGAGTAACATCCTTAAACTCTATTCAATTCAATTCATTTCAATAGGCTTCACTGGCATGGCGTTTTATATGTGTTGCCAAAGCACAATTATGAGATTATGAAAGCAAATAAGGAAGGAAGAAATTAAATCTCTTGCTACATACACATCTGAGTGTCAAAATATAGTCCTTCCTTAAAGCAAAATTCTGTAACCTTTTTATTTCTTTACCTTGAAATAAGTTTCAAAATGATTTAGATGGTACAGTGTTTTTAATGGAGAGCTGAAGTCACGCCCCTTCCAGTGGCCACCCTTCGACACCTAAAGTCGGAGGAACATGAACTACACATATGATGTTTTCCAATTTATAATATATTTTTCCGAATCAAGAGAGTTGCAATTTGTTGTAATTAAAGTGAAATACCATCTAGTTTTGTGTTTAAAAAGGCAGTGAGCTAAATCATCTTGCTCAACAGGCATCACCAACACCAAGGTGCCCGCCAACTCAACACAGAAAAAGGAAAAGAAAAATACTTTCTCATTCTCTTTTGTACACATGGCAATACATCTATATATTCCCTGCAAAAATTATGAGTCTCTCCTGATTGAAATAGGTGTAGTTCATGGCACTATTCAAGCGGGATCAAAAAAATGATTTGTCTTTCTCCATACAAGTTTTTCCGAAAAAGGGTCCCATGGGGTTCATCAGAAGGGTTATGACTTTGGCTCTTTGTAAGATGTCATGCCAAAAAAACAAATATAATCTCTCTCTCTGAAAGCTGAAGTCAGGCCCAGTTCACCCCATGGGACCTTTTTGGTAAAAATACAACTGTTTGCCCCAGAAGGTTGGACCCAGAAAAAAACAACAACTTTGTATCGTAGAGAATGTTGTTAACTTTGTATTAACGACTTGTGCTTTTCTAGGATTAAATAACCTGTGGCCTTATGCCTAGAGTCAGACATGATTGGTTGAATTTGAGTCATAGATTCTTGTGAACTCTTTCTACTTGTGCACTCAAGTATTGCTGAGTGTTTTCATAATTTCAATCATAGGCTATGCCATACTGATTCTACATTATGCAAGATTTCAATTATCTTAGTTTCAATTATCTTCTCTTACCTTGTACCTAACAGCCTATCACATTATCTAAAATCTAATTTCCAAAAATATTAAAATATGTTTTCATCTGAGCCCTTCACTACTTCAACACAAAAAATGGCCCATTTAAAAAAATATATATCTTTTGTACCTCTATTAAATAATACAAGAAATGATAGCCCATAAAATCAGGTAGATTTGTTCAAATTCATGAATAGATACATTCAATTGTACTTCAGTACAGTTTTGTTTGCTTGTATGCTACTCAATAGATAATAAGCTTATTTAATGTTACAATGCACTGCTTAGGATTATGAACAAGCAGGTTCCATTTAGAATTTGTTTTCTGTTTTACCTTCTTTTTGCCCCATTTTATCTCACAAATCACTTGCCTTGTGACCTTTGAAGGGGCTTGACTTTACCTCTGGTTTGGGAATCACAAAATTAACTGGGCCTACTTCATTAACAAAGGCTGAAGTTAAGGAAGCACCCATTGAAATAATAATACATAATACCTTTAATGGCAATACCAAATTACTTTACCTTATGAAATATGTATATATGATGGAATAAAAAGAATTGTTCATCATTCATTAAGTCTGTTTTAACACAATAAATGCCCATGCTGGACACTGGTATTATTTGCTGTAATCATCCCTGCCCATCCGACTACTGTATGGGCACCAAAGTATTGTTTTAAGACAAGATGGACACGATTAAAAAAGAATGAAAGCAATGAAAAAAGAACAAAAAATTAGCAGAGGCTTTAAAAATTCTACACGGTGGTTTGAGAATCGTGCTCTTCATTTAACAATCATGTGTCGGGGCAAATCGAGAAAAACATAAAAGAAGATTGGCCACAGGCATCAATTGCAAAGTTATTTGCTTTAACACCAAGGTAATGGCTCGAACAAGTTCTTCCTGTCCTGAGGCACCGAAACATCCTGTACATACCTGAGTGTGCAAATAGATTCTGTTACATCCCTGTGCCTATCCATTCACTGCATGGCTTTTCTTGATGCTCATTTCAGCCATTTAATAAAAGGACCTTTACTGCCTGTACAGAATATTGCATGATCATAAACAGCGAGTGAGCATATGGTCGTAGTGCTTCCTTAAAACTCAGAGTTTCAACAGTAAGCCTTTCGTAATATTTCAAAATAGTTACAGCTCAACAGCTTTCTATTTCCACATTTTATCTCTAGAGCCTGACTGTAAAGGGCAGGGTTATTTGTCTTTAATTGCCTGTGTAACAGCATGAAGGATACACAGGCAGGTGCTAATAAAACAGGCTCCTCAGCTTTGAATAGAGGTGGTAAATTAGTGTCGGAGGAAGGACCTCTGAGGATTTTCTGGCAGATGCAGAATGAAAGGTGTGGGAGGGAAAAGGTACACAGAGGTTGGCAACCAGATGGAGTAGCACACACTCAAAAGAATAGCATTATGGTAACATAATGTAAACACATTTCTCTGAAAGAAACATTGCATGGGCTACTACACTGCAGGGAGAAGTCGGCCAAGTTCAACTTTTTCTGATTTATTTTTGACACTGTGACTGAAAGAAAATCATACTGAATCTGTGATTCTGTCATCCTGATTCGGGATACTTTCATACAGAGACTGTCACATTAGCTGCTGAACAGGCATGTCAGAATTCTGATGGCTGTCCTCTGTCTTGAGTGAAGATTGAAAGCTATAATGAATGTGTTCAGCAGTGGAACAATTAGATGTTATATTATTAGTATGAATGTTGCTTCAAAAGAACATTTTCACACAGAGGCCATTTTCCTCTAACATCACATCAAATGTCGCACTGCTGTGTTCGCAGGTTGTAAGTCCAATAAACACAGGGATTGTCATCAGTTGTCATCGTTTGACCACTTTCTGATTGGTCAGCCACTGAAAAGACAATGGATAGTGAAAAATCGACAAAGTTAAACAACATTTCTGATAACCCAGTGTCATGGTTTAGGGTTTTAGTTGAAGTTCCTATTGTATTTTGTTAGTTTTATCCTTATGTGTCTTGGTTTGATTTTACAATTCCTGTCTTTGTGGTTGGATAAAATGTCAACTACATATTGGACTGGACAATATTTCATACAATAAACCGCTCTATGGGCCAGCGTAACTTCTTTTTTTTCTTTACATCTTTGCTAGCTGTTCTTTACGATGGAGTATTAGGGCCATACTAAGAGGAAAAAAATTAAATAAATTACGAGAATAAAGTCATAATATTACAAGAATGAAGTCATAATATTACCAGAATAAAGTCGTAATGATACGAGAAAAAAGTCGTAATGTTACGAGAATAAAGTCGTAATAATACGAGAATAATGTAATAATAATACAAGAAAAAAACGTTTTTTAATGACAAAAAAGCTTCGATAGAGTTATAAAGATCTGATGTGATCAGCTCAATAAAGATCTGATGTGAACAGCTCAAACAAACAGCAGCCTTAGCCTGAGCCCAGAAGCCACTGCTTGTCTCAGTCGTACCGTACAGTCAACAGGTAAGCTAACGTATCGATAATTTCTTCATTAAGCATTTTATACATTTTGCTGGCTGAGCCAACAGTAATATCATAATCTCGTAATATTATGACTTTATTCTCGTAACGTGACGACTTTATTCTCGTAATATTATGACTTTATTCTCGTAATGTTACGACTTTATTCTCGTAGACCTGATATTATGACTTTATTCTTGTAACATTATGACTTTATTCTAGCAATTTCTCCAAAAAATAAAATATTTTTTTCTCTTAGTCTGGCCCCAATACTCCGTCGTAGTTCTTGGCTGTAGCTTGCTGACATTAGCTAATTAGCTTATGGCTCAGTTAGCCTTGGAGCCAGTTGCCCAAGAGTTTGTCTGGATCAAGACCTCCGATCACAGGGGGAGTCACCATGGACGAAAAGCCCAAGCTCAACTGTATTTAACAGCCTGATCTGAGTGTGAACACAGCTGGACACCAAACTGGGACTGAACACAGCCTCCAAGGCCAACTAAGGTCAGGGGGACACAGTCAGTAAGTGATTTACAGCGGGGGTGACCAAGAGTTGAGTGACTACAAGACACAGCAGGCGAGGATGTGAGAGGCGACAGAGAATCAACAGAGTATAGTGTAGAGCTGAAATTTTTTCACATCTTGTATGTAAATTGAAGGTTTATTT
This sequence comes from Spondyliosoma cantharus, assembly GCA_900302685.1. Taxonomy (NCBI): domain Eukaryota; kingdom Metazoa; phylum Chordata; class Actinopteri; order Spariformes; family Sparidae; genus Spondyliosoma; species Spondyliosoma cantharus. Next base: position 12,844 of record OMLP01043475.1, on the reverse strand, counting down.
CGACCAAATAAGAGGGGATTGTGGAAAGACAAACCAAAACTCTTTAGGTGAGTTTTACTTTGTTTATGTTCTGTAAAAGAGGGAAACTTGAAATCACAAGGTGAATAGTTGTATTTTTCTATTTAGTAAGGAAAATAAAGAAAAGCAGATACTGTATAAGCTGTATATGCCAGCTGTTAGTGTAACAACTGAACAAGATAAACTCACAAAATATTAAGAAATGAAATGCTCTTTTCTTTGTTTTCCACATAATGTCAACACTACAGCTCAGTAAAAAGACATGTATGTAATGTGAACAGTCTAACACAAACAGGATCTGAGCTGTAAATCATAACGTACCATTCCTGAGTCAAGAATCTCTGATAGAACGGACCCACTGACACAAAACAGACTCAACAGGGTGACCAGTGAAATGCTGTGATTTAGATGTTATGGTGATATCTCCAGGTATTCTTAATGTAGCCAAATCTAGGTACTATCAAGGAAGTCCAATTCCACTAAAAGCATACACTGTTACCTTTAGACGTCTATTTTTACACACCAGATGGGTCTTGCTGTTTATTAATAATGTCAGCCATGGAACTAGCCTATGACAGGATAATGGAGAACATTTTGAAATCAGGACTGTGGTCATATTTGAGTGGCATTTTCCCCCACCTGCATGATTAAGACAGCCGCCCTCCAGGATGTTGGACATTCAAGCATTCAAGGGAAACAGTGACATTTAAGAGTGACCGGTAATAACTGTGGGTGGATGCAGGTGAATGGCAGGCAGGGGCAATTTGTCGCGAGATAGAAAAGGGTAGGAGGTCTGGAAGACCGGTGTGAGAGAAGCGAAGATGTGTGGGCGCACTGAGAGGAAAAAGACATTTTTATTTACAAGGGACGATCCAATGGGAGCTCAGTTACTGGTTAGCGGTTGGTATGGTAATATGCTGCCCCGTATTTGTTTGGAGTATGAATTCAAAAGGTGGCCAATTCTTATTGCACCTTTAAAAAGTGAATTCCATTTTCCTTTAGCTGAGGTTGACGGCTCTGCATTAAAAGCAGCTTGTCTACTTCCACCTACAAACGGGATGCAGTGACACTGTATTATAAAAACCTGCACTAAATAAAATCTAAACTCAATAAAATGGTGAAGTTAACCTTTAAAATCCGCACCACACTAAAATAAGATAAGATAAAGAAAAAATAATAAAATAGAAACCATCTAACCATTGCAGGCTCATGAATTGTCAGTTGTAAAAAGTCTGACAAATAAATAATAAAACTTTAAATCTTGTTGAAGTTGATTTTGAGATTCTGATACAAAAGTAGACCACACATGTAATTGATACTCCCATGGTTGGGTGCTGACATGATTATTATGATTTGGGTGCAGGGCCATGCCGAGCTGAGACGGAGATGTTTTCACTTTAATTCTGTTTATTATAACATTCTTCTTCAGCACCCGCCATCTTCAGCCTGCAGACATTGAAATGTGCACATGTACTGTGTGTGCTCTGAGCAATGAGGAAGAAAATATGGGCTCTAAGAAAAGGGGCTGGTATGTGGGAGGAGTGTGTGCTTTGTCTTCACCCACACTCAGACCTGTCAAACAAACAACACTCTTCTACCACCCCCAACGTGCAGCGACCAATCATGTATCAGGATGACAAAATAACAAACAATTTCCATCCTCTTGCCTCAGTCTTTCTCGGATGAAATTGTCTGTAACGAGGGGTTTCATTCTCATGGATGAGGAGAAGAAGCTATTACAACCTACCTCGCGCACCCTCACGCTTAATTATTCTGCAGCTTTTGGTTGTAGTTTATCATTTGAATATCATCTCATAGAGATCCAACAACAGTGACAGTGACAATGACAGTGACGAAAGTGTCTTTTGTTTGTCACTGTGTATGTTTTGCTGCGGGAATGCAAAAACAAATTAACGGTAGGTGGAAACAGAAAATCCCTTCACTCCACTGAAACATTTCATGTGACATGAGGAAATCAGGGTTCTCGGTCAAGGCCACTCAATTTCATTACCAGCGACTCTGAGATCCACTTGATATCCGTCTTGTTACCATCTGCCCCATGAATAATTGTCCTTTAAGAGAAGCCACAGACTCCCTAAACTCAACACCTCAGTGGACCTTGGTGACACTACAGTCTAGTTATCAGCTCCCTTACAGACATCCCACCTCTTCAGCTAATCATGTTAGACAGCCCTATAGACACATTAGTCTTAAATTCCTCTGCTGTGCCTCGTCTCACTCCACATCTTCAGATTCCAGGATGTTTTTTTTAGAGCATGAGATGTCTTTCACATATGGTAATTATATGGCCTTAAAAATGTATCCCCCTTAATCCCCCTGTGCCTCAAGAAAGAAGGATATACTGTTTAACAGCAAGATTGTGATATTCTTTTTCATCTCAAGGATTATTTAGGCTTTTTGCCAGCGGGCAGAGAAAACTGAAACCACAGTAATCACAACAGGAAAGACGGGGGATCGAGGAGGGACTATGACTTCCTGGAAGAGAGCGGGAATCAGTCGATACTGTCCACAGCCAATAATGGCAGGTGAGAGGATGTGTTGAAGCAGACACAGGACAACAGGAAGAAGAGAGGCAATTCAACAAGTACCCAGGGGACATGGAGCTTTCTGTTCTGCAAAGGAAATGTCTGTTAGTCATGAAGTCCACTGTATCAAGAGTACAACAGTCCTGTTCTTCAGATGTGGTTTAACTAATTCAGGCCAACATGCTGTTATGAGGCTTTAATTACACTGTTAAATTATCATCCAGCTACTGTGCTCCTTTAAAAGCAGGTTGAACACTGATTTGTTAATCCTGGATGAAGTTATCCCTTTGGCAGAGTGTTGAAATCATCATCAGTGATGATGAGTACTGATCACTGATTGAAGATGCATATGTGTTGGAGGAGGGGCCTTTCTCAAACCTGACCCTCCTCCACCCCCACAGAGTGAAACAGTGCTCACCCACTGTCGATGCTGCTGACGCAAAGACAGCATTAGCAACATGGCTACCGCAAGCAGCCTAGATACTGTCCAAAGCAAAAATCAACTGTAATAATCCCAATTTGACTCAGAAACTCTGATCTCAGTGCTTTGAAAAGGCAGAGTAAAACACTTGGTTGTATTAATAAGCAGACGGGTTTTGTAATTTGATAATCAACAATCAACAATCTATATGCGGACAGTATCCTTTTTTCTGCTGCCATTACACTGTTCAGTCAGTATTTACTTCAGCGTGCTAAATTATTGAGGTGTCTAACCTTTTCATCGCCGTGGTTTTGTGCCAGCATCGTTCTGAAGCGGCGTTTCTTTGTTTTCGTTTTTTCATGTCATTGCTCTTCACTCACAACATTTCACAGCAACCATTTACAAGACTAGAAAAGGGTTTATTTGATCTTAAATACAATTTAACTTTCAAGCAATGTTTGTATGACAACCTTACATTTCTATCCTAGTTTGAGCAGTTCATGTTTGTACAGGTACCTGCACTGAATTTCTCTACTGAATTTCTCTAAGGAGCATCTTCCAAGACGAACACAACATGGCAGCACCAAAGTCGTAACACTCTTTTTTGACCCACTTCCCCTACTCGCTAGTTGATTTTAGATGGAACTTAATGTGGCGGAGCCACCCGTGGAGGTGCCTTGAAGTGAATGTGGAGAGGGTGGAGGGGGTGATTTGAGAGAAGCTCGTGGAGTGGGGTGTGGTGGGGGGTGCATGACAAGCAGCAGTCAGCTGTGGCTTGGCTGTTTACTCATCAGTGAGAGTCTCCCATGAGCTTTAGCCCAACTGTTGCTCGAAAGTAGAAGGAAGCAAAGGTCAACTATTATTAAAATGCCACCCCTGTCTCCCCTCCACTCTGTCTGCACGCAGGCTTATTGACCCGGCCTACACCAGACTGGACGAATGCACAGCTAGTTAATCATTTCCATGGCTTATCCTTTACCTCCACGTGAATCATTATTTTCTCTATCTGATCCTGGACAGAATTAGAGAACCACTAATCCAAAAAACAATAATGACACGAGACAAGAAAAACAGGAGCAAAGTGATACCTTTGTGGAGGTGTTGTCCATCTGAGAATCACTTTGGTACATTCAAAAAGATTAAGGAAGTGGAAATGTTTTTTTTAAAAAAGCTTTCAGCACATTGTTCTGCTACGTGGGATCTAACTAAATATTTAACACCTAAGCTGCTCTTCTTATGGGAACAATGGTTTCCGTTCATTCAAGTATAATTAAATTTCCTCTTTGCTTCAGTCAAGGGCTATTTTGGTAACCTGGCTCTTATTTGTTCGAAGCAAGAGGATATCATTACCCTAAACATAGGCTTAATTCAGATTTCGGGGCATTCTACCCCACAGATTTGACAAAAGAGGCTCAGGAGTCGTCTCGTAAGGGGCCAAATCAGATTTTATATCATGTATTAAACATAAACCTTTCACACGCCAAAAAGATGTCCAAAGGGTGTTATAGAAGAAATAAAATATATAGGAACCTGTGAGCTATAAAATGAGGTGCCAATCGGTCTCAGCCAGAAGAAATGCTAATAACTTCATTAAATACAGATTCATTCTAATTAATTCTGGTTTGAAATGAGAGGAGATGCTGAATGTTGCATCAGCAGACTGGATGCACACATTCTTGAAAACAGCAGCAGAGTTTGAACCTTTTAAACCAATAAATGTGTAATTGAAATCACTCCCACACCCACCACATCCATTTGATGTACACTATACCACAGAGGGTATAAATCCCCTGCTGTACAGTCCCCCCCCAATGCATTATTTCTTGCACACGCCTGCATATGATATTTACATAATGTTTCATCATTAAGGAATAAAACTGCTCAGTGGTGAAGGTGAATAATTTCATAGCTGATGCGGGCTAGCTTCTCCTCTCCATCTGTGAGCCTCACAGACAAACAGTCCAACACGCCGCGGCATGCACGAAAACAGAACACTGTTTAAATATTTCATAGAGGAACTTTTGTTTTGCCAGTACAAAATAGTCTTGGAGTGTTTAATGAGATATTTATAATGTGTGGTAGCAGAAATTACCTCGACATCTCAGATAACAGCGTGTACCCACGACACGGCTGCCATCTGTGTCTGCTGGTAGCCAAGAATTTTTAGCATGTTAGCATCCTGATGTGAGCGGCCTCCAGCATCCAAACCCAACTTACCTTAAAGCTGCCTTTAACTCCACCCAATCAGAGAGCAGACACACAGCACCCTTGTCCTTTACTGAGGCGCCAGCACAGCTGAAGGCTCAGTCCTGTTAACATACAGTCAAGTAGGCACAACATGAACACATCATTTCAATATCAAATGGCTATTTATCAGCTAAAAGGTTGACATCAAAAAGCGCTGAGAGAGAAAATGGAAGCGCATGGAAGGAAGGAAAAAATGGGCCTCCGATTTGTCAACATTTGAAATTGTTTTTGCTGTTATTCCCCAAAGTCTCAATTATATACCTCCACATTCCTTATATTATGTTTCCCCACTTTCTAGCTTGTTAAATTGTCAGCCTTGTTCTCAAGATCACTTATAAGAAGACCAGTGTGATCCTTCTGTATCACACCAACAACATGATGAAACTGATTTGCCAACAAAACCCCCAGCTATCCTCCAAATGGTGGATCTGAGTTTTTTTTTGCCTCTGTTCCTAACTCTGTACTTGTACTGACACCATTTCCACTGCTCCCTCCCCCTGGTACTGCCAGCTCCACAAAATACTGCACACTGTGTTTTTCTGACCACAACACGAGATCTGTTCTTAGATTAGTGGTGGGGGGATCTCCTGAGGGACTGTGAGCTGTTTTCTGACATCTCCTCATTTTGCAGCCCCTCCCTGCCTTCAACTGCCGTACAACACGGCTGTTTTAAAGTGGCGGCTGTCGGGCTTCTTCACCCACACGGACAAACAAAATCCCGTCCTGTTTCCTTTTTGTATCCAGTGAATTTAATTCCGTAATGGCTGCAGCGCTTGGTAATTTCTCCTGGTGAGATACCTGAATAAAAAAGGGACGTGTCGGGCCGTTGCCTGTCCAATTACGAAGATACTGGGGAGATGGAAGCACATCATAAGCATTAATCTAATCCTGCCTACTTCCATGCCTCGCATTTCCCTCTAGCTAGGTTTCTCAGAGACTGCTATTGCACATCTAGCAGCCTCTTTCTGCCTCTGAATCTCCTCTTCCATCTGCAGTTGTTTTGCTCTATGTAGGTTGTACTATGTTTAGTCCAATACATGTACCAGTAAATTGTGATATTTACTACTTGCAACAGTACTTACAACACTGAGACTGAGTAAAAATATATATGATTCGTTCATTTGGGGAACATCTTGAACTGTGGTCCACAGGGAGATGTTCTGTACGTGTGCAGCAGAATGTGAAAAACAGATTAAAAGGAGTCCAGCTTGGTGCCAGTGATAAAGGAGGAAGACTTAGAGTTCTTGGTCTGAATCTCCGGCAAGCTGAGAGATTAGAGCTGAGGCTGGAAGTGAGTGAACAGGGCTGTCTTTGTCAAGGTTCACACATCAGCAAACACCCCAGCCCGAAGCCCGCAGGCACAGGAAAAACAGGAGGAAGAAAAAATACAAGCGTTAAGGAGTTTAAAAAGGTCAGATTTTCAAGGTAGGGAAAAATGTTGCTTGTTGTATCTCATTCCCAGGTCTTCAAATACCAATGCATTGGGTTCGAATTTCGCCTTCCTGACCTTTAACTCCTCAAATGTATCAGTGATGATGCTGTACTTGCATTGGACATGAAAAATGTGCTGAGTTTGTGTTGTAAATAAACTGAAAATGTGGTTATTTAAGAGTCTGCATCAGGCCAATCTCATGCCTTGATATCTTGGCTAAGAGCGATTTAAACAACCTCAGCTCATCAAAGACGTTCTCATGGAAAGGCACACATCGATTTGTTCTGTATCCTGTTGACAGGCGGGTCACCGAGAGAACTGAGGGTACTGTATCTTTCCTTCCACTCCAACAGCAGATGAAATTAGACCCGACTGACACTGTCGAAGTCTCTGCTCTGCCTGGTGAGAATATAGCGTCTCACCGACATTCATGTAATTGCCACGGGGGACAGGGGTCCGCTCCAGTAGATGAAACATGGAAATGTGTCACCTCCAATTCTCCTAATTTCCATGACTAGTTTGTTCTGTGTTTTATGGAACATCCATCACGAGCTGCCGGTTGAAGCAAAATACACAATGTATTGGTACACATCAAAATTCCACTGACTTTGTTTCAGGTGTGTGTGCCTTCGGACACAGACAGGAGCCAGGCTGACTGTATTGAAGGAGCCAGACTGACCTGCTGATTCCAGTGCGCCATAATACACGCCTGACTGAAGCTTTCGCCCTTGCTCTCTGGGGACACAGAGGGCAGCCGACTTCTCTTACACTTCCCTGCAGTGTTTTATCTATCAATCAGGATGTGTCCTACTTTGGAGCACAGTGAAAGCTAAAGGCAAAGTCAATATGATCGGCTCCTTCAAAATGCTATTTCAGGCCAGCGATGTCTTCAACGTCACTGGCTCAAACCGTATGTGGAAATACTTCTGAGTTTGTATGAACCCTCACAGAAACAAACATATTCCAGCTTTTCAGTAAAAGTGTGGTAAATTGATTTTAATATACCATTTCCTGTCACTGTTTGAACTTTACCAACAGTGAGACATACGGTCAATGTCACAACAACAATAATGAAGCATGTGGTGAAATGCACATACTGATGTTTACCAGTATTTTGGCTATAGCGAAATCAATTGTCAGTTTGTTAAACTAAAACATCTAAACAACTATCGCTGAGATATTGTGCCCATATTCAGAGGATGGATCCTACAATCTTCCTTGATCTCCTAACCTTTAAGTGCCACCATGAGGTTAGCATTTGTGGTTTTGTGAGGAACATCGCCGCAGCTTTTGAATGGACTGCCATGAAATGTAGTAAAAAGAGATGTCCCTGTTGAGTAGATATCAATGATGCTAGCAAGTATAAAAGTATAAAATAAGCACAGCAGAAACATCAGACTGGTTGAAATGTTTAAATGTTAGTTACAGCTGAAAGTTTGCTGAATCAACTGCCTGTTATCTACTACTACGTCATGGTGATTCAGTCTATACAACACTGAATACAGCACTAAGTATTATTTTGCCACTGGTTTGTATCTGCCAGCTAAAAAATCTAGCGTTATGAGAGACAGGGTGTCAGGTGTCAGATGTTTTGAAATATATGTAGCTTGTGAAAAAGTTTGGTGACTTTGGGGCCAAAGAATCTGTGATTATGATTTCCCCGTTTGCTGTGAATAAACTGATGGATGTTGCGGCTAGTCTCCTACAGGAGCCGGCAGTGGCAAAAATCCACATGACACAGAAACAGGAAATGACTTTTTAAGTGTGCTGTCTTGTTTCTGAGCGCTATCTGATTTGGTACAGGCATTCATGTCCCCCTCAGGATGATTAGAATATGTTGTTTTAACTTGAACTATGGCCTGATGTCCCTATGGATTGCATTGGAATGATAATATTGTTTATATTGTTTTTCTATACAGCTTGCAGCCTGGAACACAGCAGTGTGACATTTGAGCTTCCCACCCTGAGCGTGACGTCACTGGGAAATGGCCGGCATGTAAACACAGTCTATTGTTTACTGACCCACAACATTTCATGCAGCGTCATCATCAGGTCACAATTTGAAAAAAATAAATGAAAATACCTGGGCTCCCTGCTGAGTACGAGCATGTTAGCAGTGTCATTGTGGGCATGTTAGCATTTAGCTAACCTAGCATGGCTGTTGCTATGTTTTACACTGAAATATACTGAAAGGACAATGTGGTGAGTAAAAACATTCTGACAACATATCTGCTTGCCAATGTTTAAGACTGAGGTTTTTTGTTTCATTGTGTCAAGTCTGCTGAATTTTATTTGGGTATCCAACATGTTATTTACAGCACAGCGCCTACACTGAGATATACTAGAACACTCTTCTCTATTACAGCTTTGTTTTATGATTCAAGTTGTCAAGTGTTTTGTTTGGTAAGTTCTATGTGAAGTATATTATTTTTAAGCACGATATCCCGCCAAATGCATTGTTAAGGCACTCATGGTGCTTCAAAGGACCATGGAGGCACGCACCACCTGCACACCTACCTTCTAACAAAGTGGGCTGAAGGAAAAACGTTTTGATATGTCTGTAAAACTAACACAATTGCAAGTGCAATGTTTGTTTGCATCCAGTGAGGTGAGTTTTGGTCATCTAAAGTAAAATAAGGATTTTATAGACAATAGTCAGGCAAGAAGAGAAGTGTGTTCAGGTGCCAGCCACCCCGGGGACACAGACGTTATTCACATTTCCCCATGAGACTGAGAATTCGAGATGTGAATAAATCAAGCCAGCAAAAGCTCGAGGAGGAGGAGACGAATGACAGTGCGAGAAGAAAGAGAGAGCGAACTGTGAGAATTCATAATGGGCCGAAGAAAGTTCAAGTAAAAAAGAAGAAAAATGTCGAGAAGAGTGAACATTTCATTTTAATGAGCACGCTTCATTAGGGGGATTCAAGGACTCGTCAGAAAAAAGCGCAGAGAGCATTTCAAGTTTTTTTCTCAGATAGAAGGAACATCTGCTACAAGTAACGACCCACTCATTACAAAGACAGTGAAAACACCACATAGAATAATGATTTGGGGCTTTTGGAGACGAAATGCCCTGACTGCAATATGTACATCGATAGCATTAGTGTTCATGAAAAGAGAAATAACCTCATGATTCATATCGACTATTTCCATCCACAGGTGTAAACAGAACTGAAAGTGGGCCCAGGAGGAAGCAGGGGGAAATGAAAATGGTGAATGGCAACAATAAGGATGCAATATTTTTGCACCGAAAAAGGCCTGATTGCACTGGGCTGCATTGATGGTCTCTGGCCGGCGTCCTTCATCTCGTGGTCACAAAGCCACCTTGTGTGGAAATGCCAAACATTTTCCCGTACACAATAGTTCAGCGCCTGTGTATCCGCTCGGGGTCAGAAGGCTTCCTGCCTGACATTTTCATGGTGTAGGAGTAATCTGAAAACACAGCTCCCAGATTCACCATTAAGACTTATGCTACCTAATAAATTAAGGTTAACTGTCTCGGTTGTTTCATTGATAGCCACCAGCTATAAAGAAATCTACACAGTGAGGCAGACTGTTGAACCGATCCTGCTAAATGGATCATTACTCTGCATGTTTTTCGCCCCGCAGCGCTCTGAAATATCATTAAACCAAATGCAAAATAACCCATGATTGACTGCACAAATCAGACTGTAGAAATCTGTACCTCCAAGGTCCGCTGTTTGACTGCAGTCATCCATCTCCTCCTGAAATGTTGGCTTGTTGATTCTCATGGGAGACGGCTCCACTCTACTTCATTTTCACCCATTATCATGTACGATTTTTAGTACTTTCACTGCAATTTTAACTTTAATTTTCAGCTTTTACGGGGGGATATGGGGAGACACACTTTTTTTCTTTCTCGCTGGAGCTAGTTGAAAAGATTGACTCTAATCAGTCTGCTCAACATGAATAGGAAAAAAGCTATCTTGGTTCTGCCTGAAAGCATCAAACTCCACTTACAGGCACCTCCACAGCTCACAGAGAAACACATAGAAGTGTCAAAACTGCAATTTAAGATTGCAAAACATAATAGTGTTTGTTTTTTATATGAGGAAATGGATCCACCTATGGATTAAAGCAACAAGATAGAACATTAGTTAATTAGTTAAAGCGGGACAGTGTAATTGATCAGAATCGCGGATCAGAACAGCTTCTGAGACTCCGACAATTTCCAATCAATCATCTGATATGTAACAATAGTCAGCTGTGCAGTGGAGAAAAAAGTATGCTGGAATATTTACTTTTTTAAGCTCTCTTGTTATTCATTTATGTATATAATGTCAAACTATTCCTTTAAAGGTCCAGTGTGTCAGATTTAGTGGCATCAAGCAGTGTGGACGAAGCAGGAAAACCCCGAAAGGCCCTCCCTAGAGGCTGTGTTTGGCTTGTTATTTCTGGGTTGCTGAAGGAACATTGCTGCTCCCTCTGTAGATATTAAAGCTCATTCTAAGGTAACAATAACATGATTCTTCATTTCATACACTCATGAATATATGATAATGAATTTTGTATTCCATTTCTGCCAAAAGATGCTCCTTAATCCTTAATTACACACTGGAACGGTAAATATACAGCGACTGTCCTTCCATGGTCTGACTACTGTATGTGTTTGTGTGGGAGAATCTCTGAAACGGGTCACTGGAGATTTGACAGAAATAACGAACTGTCAGATGATGCGAAACTCTGCTCTGAGCTGAAAAGGAGCACAACAGAAAGAGACGAGAGATGATTAAAAACACGAGATAGCTCTGTCTTCCTGGTGATTTTAGGTGCAAGGAGCAACCTGTAAACTTTGGCCAGAAAAAGCAGGTGAAAGCAGAAAGATGACAAAAAAGCCCCAACTGTGTCTGTCTGGGAAATGAAGGCGCGGGATGATCAGAGCCGAGAGCGCCTTCAGTTCATCTCTGCAAATACCATTTCATTGAATCCTGCAAAGGTCACAAAGGACTGCCAAAAGACAAATAAAGGGAGCCAAAAAGTTTAGAAAAGAAGAAAATCCAGTCGTCTCTTCATTGAATGACATTTCAATTAAGTCTATCTGAACTACCCTCATGGAATAAATTGCACATTTGGGACTCCAAACAAAGACAATTATCTTTTGCAGAATCTCTGCACTGAAGCGACAGAAGGAATAAATGGAATCACAGGAGGTGATTAAAAAACTAGATTGTGTTGCTGCTTTGCTCTGAAGATCTATTTCTCTGGCAGTGGAGGCAGCACTATGTTGTAAGCTTGAAACCAATATTCTAGCTAATGTAACACTTTTTTCTGTTACATGCAGCTTAAATTTAACAGTGTCTTCTAAATTTTAAAAGAAAAAAATGTAATCCGGAGGCCGGTATTTTCCCTGACTGAGGCTGTACTCAGCAATGTTTCATTCCCTCATCTTTGAGTTTGCTCCTGCAGTTCATTAGTCACTATAGTATAGATACAGTCCCTTCCCCTAAAGGAAAAGGTCAACCAAAAGTGAAAGTTCAGTCATTAAGAGAAGCTCTGAAAACATTTTCTGGAGCTTCACCCTCCTAAAACAGGGTGCATGCTAACGCTTTTAGTGAGGATTTCAGCTTTCAAAAGCGTGTAAGTAAAGTCTTTTTTAATCAAATCAGGATCTCGGGAGGCTTCTGGACACTTGGATTACGCTGGTATGAAACTGATAAATATTTTTTTATCTGATCCTTTTTGATGTGATTTTTCTTTTTTTTTTATTTCTGGGTGAACTTATCCTTTAAAAAAATAAAGGGATTGAAAAACAGAGGGGGAGATGAATTTGCCACTTGAGGCCTGAGAGGTTCAGCAGATTTTTGTTCAAATCCTCTGGATGATATTTGGAATCTTTTGAGAACATTATATAATTTGGTTAAAGGACACATGTCTTTAGATCGTAAATAAACGATCTCCTGTTAAGAATATTCTGAGGTTGGTTGTCATAATGTTTGTGTTGTACTTCGTGTAAGACTTGTTCTCTCATGAGAGCCATAATCCCCTGTCCTTGACCAAGACACTGAATCCCCGCCGCTTCCTGAGGCTCCGTCTCTGCCACTGACCCTGCACTCTGACCTGCCTGCGGAGGGGCCAAGTGAAAAGAGCAGGAGGGCGGACAAAAAAATAAATAATGCTAAAGACACTGCAGACATTCGGAGAGATAACGGAAAGGGAAGG
>OMLP01043473.1:0-10255 GCA_900302685.1 Spondyliosoma cantharus | reverse complement strand
TGATGTTAAACAAACAGCACTGCCCTCTGATCTACTTCAATCATAATCATAATTATTCAATCTCAATGTAACTTAGCTTAACAACATATCTAGTAATACTAATAGTGAAATTGTATGACTTACATTTTGCTTGTGTTCATGTACTGTTTGTGTTATTTGGTATTTGAGTTATTTAAGTGTGTCTTAAAGTTGATATTAAGGAGGTGTATATTATTTTGCTTAATTCCTTCTTGGCAGGAAAGACAAGTGGAGAGGAGTTGAAAAGAAAGGGACAGTCAGAGGATGAGAGAGAGCAAAGAGACGAGGATGGAGGTAGAAACATTGAAGGCACAGAGACAGGAAACGAAAAAGAGAGAGCAGATCATCAACAGCAGATAGACACAGAAAAGCAGGCTGAGGGAAAGAGCAAAGGAGACTCACTGGAACAAGAGAGGGAGAGAAGGTTGGTCAACACACACACACACACACACACACACAGTGTCAGTTACAAATACACAGTTCCTTATGGACCTGCCCGCTGAAACTTTGCTTAGGAAGAATTGAATTACAGATATCTGTAATACATATCCAGTCTAGCTATGAAATGTTAAAACGGCTTGCCATAAGAGGCCTCTGAATGTTCTCTCTGCACGTCACGAAGTTCAGCAAGCACCGCAGCCATTTTTTCCTCAGCACCAGTTGACTTAAGAGTTGATATTCTGACCTTGGCAAGAGGTGACTAATTAGTTTTTTGAGGGTTTCTTCCCGCAGCCGGAGGATCAAGCCCATTTGTGATTCTTAATCTGATTAGGTCTTTTGTTTTTGCCACTGTCACTTAGATGGCACAACACAGGCAATCAGGTCAAATCGTGTACTGTTTCATAATGGAATGCTTTTCAACATACAATGTGACCTCTGATTCTATCATGTGTGCATGAAAAAAGTCTATCAAATGTCTGCTTGAGGGGGTGCCCCAGTCCGACCCACAGTACCTTGGCGCATGCCTCCCAGAGGATTCGGGCAAATCAAATAATTTGATTTAAAATGATTTCTTACACTAATAGCAAAAGGCTCCAAAGCAAATGCAAATAACAGTCTCAGAGGGCAACCTTGCTGCAGGAATGTTGTCTGAGGCCATCGCAGAGGCTTGAAGTATTTCGACCCAGGAAGCAAAGTTATCACCAGCGCTCTTGTAAGCGAACCTGAGCAAATCTTAGATCTTAAAGGAACTGGGAAACAGCAACCACAGGCTCATCTAGCAAAGCATACATTTTATTTATATAACGCCAATTCAATTCAACAAAAATTAGCCCATGAAAATTTTCAATTAGAGCAGAGAACCAACATTTCCCCGAAATAGCAAGCACTTGAGCACAGTGGCAAGAAACAAATACTTTTCAACAGCCTTGCAGCACACCCCAACTCAGGGTGGACGACCATCTGCATAGACTGGTTGGGTTGAAAGAGAGAGAGAAAGACAGAAAGAAAGAGAGAGGGAGAAAGAGGTAGGTGCAATGATCATTTATCACAATTACCATATGAATTTAAATAATGTGGCTATAAAACTACAATAATCTATGACAATAATAATAATAATAATAGTTTCAATGGGAGTCGAGAAGGACCTCAGAAGCCAGCAAACCACGACCTATGGGAACCTGCAAGACTCTAGGGAAGAAGCCAAATTACTGTTGTGCATTTATGAGGAAAGGGAGAAAGGGAATCAGAGATAAAAGGTAAAGGGACATGCTTCACATTTGATTTTTAAATACAAAGTGCTAAGGTGAAATTATTATTAGAATAGAAAATGGACAGGGCCGCTACTGTCGGTGCTTTAACGAGCAGAAGAGCAGGCTGCTGAGCTGAAACAACAACAGGAGCAGAAGGTAGGATGCATAATGTGTCCCATTTCCTCTTGTACTCAGACATATTCCTACAACTACATTTACACTAGCTGTATAAACTGAGTCAGACAAATGTGGTTATATTTTCCCTTTGCAAATAAATCTGTTATGGCTTGCTGTCACACAGACAAATAATAACACCAATGGACGTCATGTCATATAAAAAAAAGGGGAAAAAAACCTATTCTAAGCATCTCTGTCGTGTTATGGTGCCATTTAGCACCATAGGTTTTATCTCTGCCTCTCTCCTCTGCTGTCTGTATGTACTGGAGTTTGACACACTCAGGACTGCATGGTACATTCAGGTGCACTTATTAAACTCTGAAATCAACATCGTTTCGTGCGGAAGAGGGTATGTGTGCTGACAGGGGTGTCATCGCGCGTTCAAGTGCACCTCATAAACTCAAGAAATATATGTTAGAATGGCCAAAAACGGTTGTTAAAATGTTTCACTTTCCTTAGCATCTACAATAACTCTACATAACAGTATCCCATTCATTTCTAAATAGGCAGATATTAAAACGTGTTATCAAAATTGTTATTAAAAAACTCAACCATATTCTTGACCAACAGGTCCCCAGGTAGGAGGCTTATATGGGAGAGAATGATCTCTTACACTTGTTGTCAGTCCACAGACAGCAGGATTGATCAGCTGGAGAGTCTTTAAAGACTTATTGTGGCAGCCTGATAAAAGGGAATAATCAATAAGCCAGTTTGGAGGTAACAAACATGTAGACACATTTTTCTGAATCTTCTTGAAACAGTTGTTCCTGGCCTATGTTCCATAGGTGGAAAAAGGCAGTAGACGTTAGAGGGAAAATCCTGATCAAAGGTAAATCCCACATTCTTTACTATGTTGCTGGAGTTCAGAGTAATGCCACCCAGAATAGCTTTTTCATTAGATAACTGTTAACTGTTTTGTCTGCTGAAGTTTCACAGAGGAGTGTCATCTGGCTTAATTGATGAATATAATTGTGTAGAGTTTATCAACTCAATATCTGAGTGATATTTATATGAAGCATTTCTTCTGATACTGAACCCCAAATTTCCCGATAGCTCTTCAGTGTGTAAGAATGGCTGAGCAAATAAACATTGCACAGTGCTTTGGAGAGGAAGTGTTGTATTGTTCCTGATTATACGACAACTGCCATTAGTGTATGAATGTGTGTTCTGCTAGTCTTGTCTCGCCACTCGTCCGTTTTCTTTCCACTTTTCCGTGAGAGTCGCGGTGATGTTGCCCCTTTTTCAGGGGGGTTACCGGAGCCTTACCCTTACAAGGACACTTCAACATGTAGCTCAGTTCCGCCCAGGGGAGCCTGGATTCGAGTCAGAAATGGAGTCAGAAATGCAAAGTAGTTAGTCACCCTGGAGTATACTTCTACCTTCTCACCGCAGCCATGATAAATGTTGATAATCCACCAGGCCAGCAAAAACAAGATTTTCAGCAGGTGGTAAGTTACAGTTAACATTAATAGCGATCACATTAACTCAGAGGTAGCAGGTAGGCCTGCAGAGCAGAGTCCCTAGAGAATGCAGAAGTACAGTAGCCTTTGGCCTCCTACTGAAGAAAGGCAGCAAAAGTTCTATATGGCAACAAGTCCAGATGAAAAACGGTTCACTTTGTCACAAAAGCATGAAACTTGAACATTTTGAGGCCCTGAACATTTCTCAGAGATGGAGCCAGCGCAAAAATATGTCATGGCGGCCGTGACGCACTGACATATGTATAAGTGTGTATTTTGCATCATATCTCCTGAACCAAACATGATAACAAAGAAAATGTGACGTCTACCCCGAAGTTTTGATGGTCAAGAATTATAATACCATATACCACAATAAAAAAAAATGTCTAGGTTAATAGTTAACGGGGATTTTAGTGACGCTGTGAGCAGGAAAGTAGCGATCATCCATTAACATCTTGACATGTACTCTATTACATTATTACATGAGTACTGAGTAATCCTGGGTCAGACCACACCAATCAATGTCTGCCTTCATTTTTATATCAACGGGTCAGTAATGGCAGAAAGTAAAATGGCCATTTGACTTGGTAGTTGTACAGCTTAAAACGCCATGCCAAGTTTCATGCTTTTATGAAAAAGTGAATGATTCGCCTCAAATTGTGTACATTTTCACCTGGACTGAACCAGACACAATACCTAAATATAATAAGTTATACATTCTTAAAGCTCTTCCAGTGATGAATTAAGGTTGAGTTATGATTACTGAGAGAAATGACATAGTTTGTAAATTCAGTAATCAATGTGCTTTAAAGAGCAGGATCAGGATGTGAGAATGTCAAAAAGCCACATGTGGAGCAATTCTCTACATGGGGGTTACAGGAAGGTAGATAAGATGACATTTACTGTCTTAATAAAACATCAAAGGGTTGCTGTCCTGGGAAAGGCATGATCAGTTCAAACCTCAGGGAGTCACTGTTTAGGGACGAGATGATTTATGACTGTTGTAAATGACGGTAACCTCCTCTCTGTTTCTATACTTAAGTGGTAACATTTTAGAGGGAACGCTTTTGCCTTCCCTCCACGTTGCGTGTTATTAAAGAGATCTGATTCATACGCTGAAGTCGAAAATTCTTCGGAGACTTAGTAACTCACAACCTTACAAGGAGAATTATTTCCACTACATTACACTATTTTTCAGTTCTTACACAACAGTAAAAAAGCAAGCATTCAAAGTTTTACATATTTTAATATTGGATGCCAAACAGACATGGTTTACATTCCAGCGTGGTTGCACGGATATAAAAACATAATTACAAAGTGAGTCCTTGAATTCTTAATTTCTAGTCTGATCTACTCTGATTCTCAGTTGTCACATGTTAAAGGTTCACTATGTAACTTTTTCAGCCTGTCCTATTCAGAAAAATGACCATGGAAGTCAATAATAGAATGTACTTATCGTGACTCATACTGACTTGTTGTTGACTCCTATTCTTGCACTGTAGGAGTTCTAGATGGGCAAAGCTGTTTCCCCCCCCGGCCACATCTCAAAATACAAGCCAGTTTTTCACCAATGTCAACAGATCAAATGTAAACATAGCTTTAACCCACATGTAAAGCTTGTGTTAGCTCTTGCAAACTGCTATTCCATGTACCAAGAGCTCTATCTCTTTTTCATGTATAGGCCTGTAAAAAGTTCCATAGTGTACCTTTAAACGCTTGATTTAAAGGCATTCAATAATATTCAAGGCGTCTGCATGGCTTAAGAGTTTGTCTGTCTCTGATTACTCTCTTAGGTGGACGCCCGCTGTAACTGATCACGCAGCCTTCCACTCAGCTCCTGTATCTCTGTAATGAGCTGCTCCAGAGCAGCGGCACATTCCTGCAGCTCAGCGTGGATCTGACCCGTGGCCACATCTGTGTGCTTTTGCTGGAACAGAAAACATGAAGTTATATTGACTTAATGCACTGAAGGATCACATTGTTAACATCATTATTATTTTACTCATTACCAGTGGATGATTTTGAAGTTATGTGGTCCAAGTGAAACAACGTATACTGGGCTGCCTTGACTGGTCAGTGTTTCATAGAATATGTACCAGTGAGTTGAATAGTGTAGTAAGAAATCTGCTGTAATTCTCTAGGGTGCAAAAGACAAGATCAGCCATTTATCAAGTATTTTTACATATATTTTATCAAGAACTTTGTATTGGTTATAATCTGGATGGCCTTTCTTCTCTCAAGCCTGGAGAACAGGATGCGCCTTGAAAACAATTCAAAATGTGGACACGTCAGGCCCCGGCACACTTCTCAACTTTGCATCAGTCCATTTTTGATGAGCTTGGGCCCAGAAAAACTCAGTGTTTCTGAATGTTGTACAACTGTGTTTACTGACAACAGTTTTCCTAATTCCTCTCAGTTTTGAGTGCTGAGGGATATAAAAAGTCATGGGAATTCAATGTTATTTCATAGGCAGATATTTGTACTGTGCTGACTTCAAGGTTTTGTTTCAGTGTGTTTGATACATTACTCGCCACAAATTCTCTCTCAACTCTCTCTCAAAAACAATGTAATTTTTTTTTTTTTACAATCTAAAAATCTAATATCAGTTTAATATGATTCCATACCACTCACCTGGTATACAGTTTTCATAGTATTGTTCATTGACTCCTGTGGGTGAAGTAGTGGAGTTCAGACTCATCATATTTCCTAACTATACAAAATCCCACTCTGAATGACCTGAGTGGCCAATATGTGTAAATCTTCAAGTCAATCATTTGTCCTTTTGAACTCACAGATTTCTCATGAAAATGTTGAGCTTCCTGCTACCACTGCTGTTTACTGTTTTTAGGAAGTTAAGCTCAGTTCTCCAGTAGAACTATGGAGTCTGAACATGATACTTCAATTCCAGCGACTACATTATTAGCATTACATTACACTACATTAAGTGAAAAGGCAGAAGACATCTATTGCCTTTAATTTATGTTCTGTTGCCAACAGCCCTCTGCTATATTTTCTGTTTTGTGTGAAATATTGGAGGGTGTCAGATATGTCTTCAACATTTGTTGCCAAATATATGGTCAATATTTCTTCACAGATACTGAAGCAGTTCTGTTTACACTAAAGATGCAAGAAGAGAGCAATAAAGCTCTGTCAAGGCAATGTCACAGCAGTGGACTGTTATTTGATGATGATAATGATGATAATAATAATAATAATAATAATGATGATAATAACAACAACAATAATATTAATAGTAAGTGTGGGCTTTACCTTTGCCTTAGTGGCGAGACTTCTGAGGCTGAGGCGGACTGAGGACAGCATCTGAAGAGCTTCTGCTGGATTCCTCTTCTTCTTACTGCAACTGATGGCCACTGAAATACCAAGAAAGAAATTCAGAGAATGGATCCCACCTGTCAGATTAGTTTCTCGTTTGTCTCTGTTGCGTTCCCTGGATGTGAACTCATTTGAAACTACATTTTTGTAAAATGATACTGTATGATTGCACATTTTTTTTAAAAAGATGAAAAATATGAATTTATGACTGTTCATCTTTGCCAATTATATTTTACTCTACAAAAAATTGAGAGCCTGATACACCATATTTCTCCAGGCTTCAGAGCTTTATTGTTGTCCAAAACTTTTGAAAAGACACAAATCAGTCACGTTGTAGCATTAGGTGACATGTTTATTTTGGGTCAATCCCACATGCACCTTTTGTGTTTCCCTATTAAAAGGCCATGAACCAAAGTCCTTTCAAGTAGCTCAAATTAAACCTCTTCATAAGAAGCTTACTTTTGATTGAGCGGTTTTAAACAACAATAGACCTGTATCTAATCCTCTGTTTTTCTCTTAAGATCTTTGAGAAAACAGTTGCCATTCACTGTCTATATTACAGTTTATATCAGGATTTCCATCATAGCACAGAAATAGTATTGGTCAGTGTTACAAATGATCTTCTATATGCATCTGATGAAAGACTTGTCTCTGTAATTGTCTAGTTAGATCTCAGTTCTGAATTTGACACCATTGACCATAACATCCTATTACAAAGACTACAAAATCAAATTGCCATTAAATGATGTGCACTAAGCTGGTTTAGGTCCTATTTATCAAATCAATCTCAGTTTATAAAAGTTGATAATGCTCTACACATACCGGAGTAAGAAATTGAGTTCCACAAGATTCTGTGGTTGAACCAATCATTTTCACTGTGTATGTTTCCATCAAGTAATATTACAAGTAACCACTAATAATATTACATTTTCATACATTTTCAATGTTATGCAGATGATACTGAGTTATACATGAATAAGCCAGCTAACTAAACCTCAGGTCTGTCAAAACAGAGGTTATTGTGCTCTAAGAGTCATATTATGTAATGATATAGCTAATCTGGATGGCATTACTGTGGTCTCCAGCACTGCTATACAGAAGTGGGAATTATCTTTAATTAGGATACGTCCTTTGACTCCAAAGCAATCTGTTCCATTTTTCCTCCTACTTCTGCTCAGCCTTCCTTTCTTTCACATCCTCTGGTTTAGGGTTGACCCTGAGAAACTTGAACTGAGACGAAACACCCCGGAGCCTTCATCATCATCACAGGTGACTTCAACCACGTCTCATCCACACTCCCAACGTTTCACCAGTTTGTCAAATGGACAATAAGGGACAATAAAACTATAGATCTGCTGTATGCAAATGTTAAAGATGCATACAGCTCCACTGCCCTCCCTCCCCTGGGCAGGTCAGACCACAACCTCTTCCTGCTCTCCCCATCATACAAGCCTGTGGTTCAGGAGCAACCAGTGACAGTGAGGACTGTGAGGAAATGGTCTCCTAAGGCCATCGAATCACTGCAGGGTGCCCTGGAAGTCACTGACTGGGATGCACTGTACAAACCACATGGGAGGACATTGATGGCCTTACTGACTGCATCTCTGATTACATTGGGTTCTGCATGGACAACACCATCCCCACTACAGAGGTCTGCTGCCACCCAAACAAAAAAGGGGAATATTCTTTAATGGTTAGGTCAAAGCAGAAGTCAGACTCAGTTGCAGGGTTTCAAAGGGTCATGGGTACAGGTTCCCTGCAATAAAACAACACCAAGGTTTCTTTCCTGCTCTGTGGATGGTAGTTGTGTGTATAGCTGGATGGTGCCCTCACCTTCACCCATATGGATTCCCTCTGTGATCACCACCTTGAAGGGACCAGGTTCATTCTCCCAGCCACCAGCCTGAACTTTGCAGTGTTGAGCCTTGGACAAGAACTGCAGTGTCTGGGAAAAACAACACGATAACACAACCATTGTTTTAGATGGCATAAACAGAAGTCAATTTCAGTAATGGCTTTTGATATGTTTGCCTTTTGTTAACTTTCCTTATTCAGCTTCCATATTAATGCTTTGTTTAATCATTGGTTATTTCACAGGACTGCACAATCCAAGCATCATAAAACAACATGTTCAAGTTAATTCAAGCTTTGCAGGTTTAAGCACTTTATGAGTCCAGTGTGTATGATTTAGTGATGTTGGGACCAATCCCCCAGGTTTGAAAACTCCCATCTCCCATTGTCTTAAAGCAAACCTGAATGCATCTTCAGCTCTGCAATGACTGGATGAACAGAGAAGAGCAACTGCACGCTCATTTCAACGCCAGTCCCAGAGTTACGTGTTGCTGGAAGCATCAGCTTTCGTTTGCACAACAGTTACTTAAAATCAAAACATCTGGGTGCTCCAGAACAGTTTAACAGCCTAGGCCGCAGTCTTTAACCTCACTTGACGAGCCAAAACTGCCCAGTGTTTGCCCAACATGCTCCAGATCCAGAAAAGACGCTGTGCAACCAGCCTCTTTCCATACCCCTGCAGAAGGAGGATTCCCCCTCAGAAAATGCCCTCTTTGCCCATTTCTATGCCCACATTGACTCCACTGGTTTAACAGCCAACCCAAGATGCTGCAACCGCCTTTAATCCACGCAGACGAAGCAAACTGGATTAAGGAAGACACGCACTGCAAGTGAGGCTTAAATGGTGTCTGGTAGATACTTAGCGTGTATTGTATGCTTGTAAGTTTGTGGACCGCTGAGTCCTTTTTCAATTGCTGTCAGTTTTATGCTGTAAAACATTATTTGCTGCATGATTTTCTTTGTGTTCATCGCGAGCTGATTCAAGCCTCCCCACTTTGTGGACTGTAAAGTGTTTGTTGAGCCACCGCTAAGAGCGTTAGCTCTTTTTCTCTCTCTCTTCTTCTCTCTTTCTTAACTAACCCACATGTACACATACACTAGGGGTATAACGGTTCTGAACCGAAACCGAAACCGAAAACCTAGTTTGAAGGCCTTAGGTTCAGGAACTCATTCTAACTTCCCGAACCTTGGTTCATCCCCGCCCTGCCCCGCTCCTACCGTACATGTGTGTCAGGTCAGTTTCATTTCTGCAAGATGGGTAATAAACCTGAGCTCGCAGATCCCCCGGCCACATTCCAGTCAGCGTGTGGAGACACTTTGGGTTTCCAGTTGATATTAAGGAGGATGGCAGTTGTGTCGTTATCAAAGCGCACATAATTTGTCGTCTGTGTTTTATGTTTTTTGCTCCGCTGTCCAGCATCCTCCAGCAATCCCCACCGGTTGTGTTCTGAGTCGCCACAGCGCAGTACGGTAGACGGCTGGCATTGCGAAGCCGAGGAGTTCCCGCGATAATCACATGATCACTCGCGACTGCAGTTATAGGTATGTGTCATAAAAACAACAGCAGGAAGTGTTCCTGACCGAAGGATTAGTAGAAGAGCTTGTGTTTGTCTCTTTTTTGAGATTTGTTTGCTGGTGTCAACACGAGTGCTTTATTTTTGAAAAGTAACCAGATGTCATATTGTTGTTTCGGTGTTTATTTTTTGTATTCCTGGATCGTTAAGA
>OMLP01043471.1:0-11717 GCA_900302685.1 Spondyliosoma cantharus | reverse complement strand
GCTGCGAGCTATTATTTTTCAAAATTATTGCCACAGCCCATATAGAACCACAGACAGCAATTATTTTATCAGTTTTAACACTGAAACTGCAGGTCTCCGACAATATACTGCAAAACCAGGTTGTCCAGTTGTGGCTGGGACATGAAGACAGCGGAGCCGCTACTGTACGCTGTTAATGCGATTGGTGTGGTAGAGGATCTGTTTTGGCTCGCTGTTGCCGTGTCTTTTGATTTTTTATTCACTCGCACATACCTTGAAAGGCTAGCCGGGTGCTTTAGTTCAATGTGCCGTCTCAGGTTTGCTGTTGACGTTGTTGATGTATGGAGTTGCTTCTTGAAACCCTGCGGGCAAAGTTTACACAAAAAGGTAAGATTTTTCCCACCTGGATCATCACTGACCTTTTCATAGAATTGTTTTAAGTAATCATACGAAAATGCCATATTAATGGTGGAGGCAGAGTCTGAGGTAGGGCTGCTGCCTTCATTTGTTTTTGTCTCCATACTTCGCATTTTGATGATGCATGCAACGGTGGCTGATGTTGCCAGATTGGGTGTTTTTTCCGCTACATATTAAGGCCTGTTTACGGTGTGTTTTAGCCGGGTTTTCGCCTTGAAGGCTCTATGGAAATCTGGCACTCTCTTGAACAAAGTTAAACTGTGAGAGAGCGCAGTTCACAAACGCCAGAATGAACGTGTTCACAATAACGTTCATCAGGCAGAAATACTACGTTCAGTTCACGTTCGCCCAAAATATGAACGAGTTCATGAACGATCGTTCACTGAACACGTTCAGGCACAGCACTGGTAATGGACAGTGTCACTGTCGCATTTGGCCATGCCTCACCATGAAAACAACACAGGCTGATACTTGGGACAACATAGCAATAACAAACATAAAACTCCAGTTACATTTTCAAATTAAAAGGAACCAAAACTAATTGGTAAAGTTTAGCAAAAGATTATCATTTCCCCTCAAAGTAATGTGAGTGTTCACTTTTGGGTTCACACAAGACCCAAACCCTGGTTACCTTCAAAAAAAGTCCCATGAACCATTTGAATGAATGAATGTTTTATTTGTCATTATACACAAGGTACACCACAATATCCCTCCAATACCTTCATGAACATATGTACCTTTAGTATAGAGTTAGATTTGTGTCTTTATTACATGCGAGAAAATAAATGATCTGAGAGAAAAAAAAATGTTTGACGGAAAAAGTTTTCATACCAATAGAAAAAAAATAAAAATATTTGAGACTAAAAAAAGTTTTGAGAGAAAGTGTTTTCTCACAGAACATAAAAAAATATAAATTTTAAATTTTTTAAATTAAAAAAATCGAAACGTTACGACCCCAGCTCATTGGGGGAAGGGGACATAACATAAAGAACCAGACTGAATCAGGTTTAACAAAAATTAGAAGTTTTAATAAGGTAGGTAAATTTAAATATGAATCAAACAGGAAGGAACTAAGAGAGGAGGGTGCTATTCTCAAATAAAAATACAAAAACCACACAAAAATACAAAACAGGAATAGCACCCCTAAGTCTGATATATCAAGACCAAAGCAACACAACAATTAACTTAAATACCGGCTCAGGGCCGTCAACACGTGTCACACACAAAACAAAAGAACAGCTTGAAATGTGGCGCACAGGCCAAGCCAAACTACTGACAAATGTTGTGCTCGGTCACACCAAAGACAGTCAGACTGCGTTTTTTCGGACAGGCATCGACACAGTCACCTACACTGTCACTGTGCTCTCTAGCGCTCGTCGAACAGTGGTTTGCAGGTCGCAGCCCCGGCATCTCCGTGTGGAATAGTAGTGTTTAATAGGAACGTGGCCCGCCCATGACATTATTTTCACAGCGAGAGCAAAATCCTGACACAAGAGCAAGAAATTGCATCGAGAGCAAAGACTTAGGTTTTGAGAGCGAGAAGAAAAACGTTTTGACAGAAACACATTTTTTTTGAGAGAAAATATTTTCACACTAATAGCAAAAATATATATATTATACCTGAGAGTTAAAAAAAACTATTTTGAGAGTGTTTTTTTTTTTTCTCAGAAATAATTTTAGAAATTTCAAATTTATATTTCTTTATGTTCTATGAGAAAATACTTTCTCTCAAAACTTTTTTTAGTCTCAAATATTATTATTTTTTGCTATTGGTATGAAAACTTTTTCTCTGAAATATTTTTTTTTTCTCTCATGAGATGCTTTTTTGCTATCAGTGTGGTAACTTGTTCTCTCAAACATTTTTTTTTACTCAGATCATTTATTTTCTCGCATGTAATAAAGACACAAATCTAACTCCATACTTTAGGGCCCAAGCAAGGCAAACCTTCTCTAGCAGATCAATGGGTCTGTTAGATACGTTGGTGCGAGACTGGGCTGTATAATGGAAAATTGTTGCTTTCATTTTTAAACAACCACCATAGCTGAGGAAAGTCTACGTATCTGACAGACTTCTTCATGTTACGTTTAGTCACATTTGCTGACTTCCTTTCTCACTCTCGTTACTGCTGACCAAATAAAACCAACTGTTACCTTGAGTAAACTTGTGGATTTCTCTGTTTGAACATTGTTGAAAACATTTAGAATAATGTGAGTATACTACTCAACAAAATATATAACATGTATGTCATGTATGTTGTCAAATTTTAGACTTTCTTATACAGACATGTTACATATTGTATCCTCAGGCGTTACTTAGTGTAACAATTTCTTCACATTAAACCATTTCGATCATGAATTAACTTTATAATGTGCAAATGTGCAGATAAAAGTCAACTAGAGTTAAAATAGGTTTTACTGTTTTCATTGATTTGAAACAGCTAATATAAAAGTAATCAACTGTTTGCTAACATGTTAGTCACAAAAAGTTTATAACATGATAATGATATGTGAATGCTGTGTGTACACCTTGTTCTGCTGTGTGCTAGAGACCAAAACATTCTATTCACGCAGCTTTAAGTGAGACATTTGTATTTGTTTGCAGAGGAAGCCTTTTTAACAGCAACTGCATGTTGACTGTGTATTACAGTAATTGATGAGGAGTGAGTAATGAGAGGAGAATCTGATAAAAAAAACTACATTTTTTTCCCGCCAAAACATCTCAGTATTTGACCAGGTGTCCTATTATAGCTTTAAGGTCACAGTTAACCAATCATGGCTGTAAACCCACCTTAGCCTATCAACTTTTTAATCTGTCAGAATAGAAAATGGACAGTTATTATGTAGAAAGTATGGATGAGGTCCGCTTGTAGCAGACTGATGGGCTGTATGAAGGGAGGTTGTTTGAAGGAATGTTTTCTCCAAGACTCCAGGTAATATTTACTAAATGATTGGTTTGCTTTTTGCAGGGAGAGCAGTGGCATGTGTCAGACGTATCAGTGATTTATATAAGGAACCGGGCATGAGGCCTTATCTGAGCCTGTCTGTATGAATTATGGGAGCAGCTAATAGAAGTTTCTCACAATCAACGGGTATAGTTTCTCTCAGCTCCTCAACATCCTCAGGCTGCCACTCAGCATACTACTCCATAAAGATTAGGTTTAATACATCTGAAATTTCCCTCCTTGTATGAACCATATTTCAGTCCAACCTGAGACACCGGCCGACTCCTACCTCCATGTTCAGTCTTCCTCACCCCATAAGTCATTTTTACAATGAATTTTCATTTTGTATTCAACATGGCGGCCCTATTGCTCACATTTCGCCTTAGTTTTTCTTCCCAGTGGAAGATAGTTGCAATAACATTTTCGTGTTGACATCAGCCCCTGTAGTTTTACTGAAAGTGGGTGGGTTGAGTCGGTATGTTCCTTAAGTTGCACTGCAACAAGTGTGAAATACTGTACAAGTATTTTTCTTCTTCTTCTTACTTCAACTTCTCTTTTGTTGCGAAAGGAAGTGACACGCTTAATAGAGAAGGGCCTGTCCCCACAACACTCTTGGATCTCAGGGCAGAAGTTCTCAGGTCTCTGGGCAGGAGTTTTGTCGTATAAGAAGGGGCTAGATCATTTAACAGTTTGTTTAACAAAATAAGCATTTGAAATGCATTTATTATGCTGCTTACACATTAAAGGTGCATTATCTAAGACTTTTTGTTTTATAAAAAATCAACAGGAAGTGATGAAATTTGTCTTTTGAAGATATGTCAGAGTCGTCTACTGGAGTTAGCATGCAGTCCTTTCTTCTAGTTATCGGTGATATACTGCCCCCTTTTTGTTTGCAGTATGAATTTGAGAGGCAACCAATTATTACATATTGCACCTTTAATGGCTACTTACTTTTTAACAATTAGCTTTTTCTTCAGTATATTTTGATGGCAGGGAATCACATGCAAAGGAGTAATTTTGCATTATTGCATTGGTGTTTTTTTCTAAAGTGATTTATCACAATACTTCCTCTCCCACTGTATATACTTGTGAGCAGAGTGAAAATGTATGCAAGCAGTGTATAACTCCAGTAAATTCAAGATTTTCTTCTTTTTTCTTCTTAGTTTCTGGGTAATAGTGGTGATTTCTCAATCATTAGTAAAAATTGCTTTGCCTTCAAATTAAAAGCAGAACATTTGTCACATAATCTGTCATATAATAAAGTGTGCAGAACTAAAAAAAAAAAAAAAAAAGTAATTCGAATACTTTGAAAAACTTCTCCAAATGATATAATGCAATTATGACATTAAATAGATAAAAGACAGCTTCAACTGTAAAATCGGAAAAAAATCACGATGTCCTTTTTGTTTTTTCAAATTAAGTTTTATTGTGAAGGGTGTGACAGGAAGTGTGAGTTGTGGGTGACTTGTCACCGGTGTGCTGTGAGCTGCTGCAGGTCTGACTCAAGAGCTTTTCACTTTCCCTGCCTCTGTGGTGAAACCATCCCGCAAACAGAGGATAGCAACGCCTGGTCAGCTCACTGATGGATTAAACTGGAGCTCTTATTTTGTTAACGCACAGGTACGTGTCCAACGGCAAAGGATATTCAGTCAAACTGCCAGTGATAAAAAGTCCTGTGATGTATTTTAATTTATATTCCAGTTGTAAAATTAACTGAATAAGAATATGCTGTAATTGAAATATGCTGCAGAGGTCAAATGTATCCAGAAACTAATTACTAATTGTTGTTGTTGTTGTTGTTGTTGTTGTTATGTGCGGTGTCCTTGAGTGCTTTGAAAGGGGCCTTCAAATAAAATGCATTATTATTATTATTATTATTATTATTATTATTACTAATTAACTAATTACTAATTACAAATGAAAGTTTAATGGTTTCATTCAGAGTTTATATAACATTCACTATTATTTTTTAAAGACAGGCTTTCCTTCTTCTTCTTCTAGTAGTAGTAGTAGTAGTAGTAGTGGTGGTGGTAGTATAGCAAATCTATCATGTCTGCAGGTAGTAGTTGCAATCACACTGGCATTAATAGTTTTTGTGGCCAAGACCAATTGATTTGTGTTGCAAATTTCACACAGGGGTAGGCCTACAACTGCAAATGTGAGTACTGCTACTGCACTAGTATCATCAGAAGCAGGAGTAACAGTAGTTATGCTGTAGTGGAAATATTTCAGTGGCAGCAGCCGAACAATAATCGAAATGACACATAATACCATTAGTAGTAGTTTGTGCTGTAATAGTAGTAGAAATTAGTAGTAGATGTAGTGATAATATTATCAGTCCTGTTTGAAGAAGAAAGAAATGAAACCTCGGTCCTTATCTACCCATAGTGATGGTAAAGTCAGGTGAAGTTTCAGAGTCAATGGATGCATGGAGCCATTTTATGCTTTTTTTTATCCAGTTGTTTTTTCAGCTTCAATAAAGTCCTAATCTACTTCAGTTGTATAGGAGAGTGCTGCAACTCTGTTTTGCTGTGAAGCTCCAGAAATGTTTGTTGACTAAGACAATTGATTTGAACTTCCCATCAGCATGGGGGAGGTGAGTGGACAATGACAGTGATAGTACTGATAGTAGTACTAATGGCAGTATTTGTTTTAGTTGCAGCAGCAGATGTATCAGATGAATTCAGGAACCTTAATTGGCAGTGGTATACAGTAATAAGTGCAGCAATAGTAGTAGTTGGTAAGAACACAGTGAACCAATAGAGGTAGGGGTAATAGTGATAATGGCCATCACGCACTTTGATTTAAAGTGATATCAGAGAGCAGATTGCTGAGCTGAGGGAGTTCAACGGCGTCCTCTGAGAGCAGCCGTTGCACTGTTGTCTCCCTCTGGTGTCCATGTAAAATCATTGCAGCCTTCACCGCACTCGGGTCGAGGTGATGCATGACAGAGTGACTGATGCTGTCCATTATTAAGTCTCGTGAAAGTATTACTTAACTCTCAAGTCACTTCAATCTTCTCTATATTTTCCAGGCTGAGCAGCTGGACTGAAAAATGAGTACGTGGTGGCTCCTAAAGATTTTGATCCTCACCTTGGCCCTGTCAAGCCCGACCAGATGCCAGAAGAGAAGGAGGAAAGGGCAGAAAGATGACAACCAGATCATCGTTAATGAGGCTAAAAGTAAGTGTTTTAAATAGTCATAAAATGTATCTATGCTCTGTATCACCTTGTCTTAAAAAAGTTAGAAAACTTCACAAGGTTAAGTTAAATGATTTCTAAGCAATTCAGATACATCATTTCTTTCACCATGTTATCGCAACAAAAATGTAATTGTAGTCAGTCAAATACAAACGATCTTTACAGAGCATTTAAAGGAGTATGTGTTGGGATGGGAACACTATGATTGACAGCAGAGTTTACACTGCTTTGAAGTTTACAAGGAACCTTTAACTGGTTATGAAACAGTCTCAATGTTATACTGATGCCTCTATATGACCTACATTAGTAAATGAAACATTAGTGAGAGGATTTGTTATTTCTTCATAGTTATTCTTAATGACTGTCTCCGGGTGGGATTCCAAAAATGTAAGCAGAGCGCTGAGGATGAATTGAGGAGTCTGGTGGTATGGCTGGGGATACTGCTGTATAGCTTCCAGACAGCAGCCGAACAACTGACCTTATATTTAATGATGGTCTTCTTACTGGGCTAGTTTATATCTCTCTGTTTTTGAGTCATTATTATGATGACATAATATTATTAGGGAGTGTTAACATCATCTTACATTACCTCATTAACATGCAACATGCAAACAGCTGTGTTTAAAAAAGAAGAATGCTATTACAAATGTGCACACTTGCCAGATCAAGATTTTTGTGACAGGAGGTGATGCAAAAAAGTTCCTTGTAGCTGTTGCCAATACCAATAGTATGCCCTATATTCTATACTTGGTTATGGATGTAACAATAAACCAATGCACCAACTGCTTGAAGCCTTTCTATATGGTTATTAGAATGTAAGCCCGCTGTGTTTTGCTTCCTGTGCAGCCCTGATCTGCCCGGTCGAGATCATGTTCATTGTAGACAGCTCGGAGAAAGCCAAAACACTGCTGTTTGAGCGACAGAAGGACTTCATCCTGCACTTCAGCACCAAGCTCATGCAGCTCCACTCGTCAGGCTGGCGTCTGCGTCTGCGCCTGGCTGCTCTGCAGTATAGCAGCACTGTGTCAGTGGAGCACAACTTCAGAGACTGGCAGGACCTGGACGTCTTCCAGAGCCGGGTGGCTTCCATGACCTTCATCGGCCACGGCACCTATTCCTCTTACGCCATTACCAACGCCACCAAGGTGTTCAGCCGCGAGACGTCCCCCAGCAGCCTGAGGGTGGCACTGTTGATGACGGTCGGAAATGACCACCCACGCAGCCCCAGTGCTGTGATGGCTGCTGCTGAGGCCAAACAGCACAACATCAGGGTGTTCACCATCAGGTTGTCCAGCCTGCCCAAGGATGATCCCATGGGTGCAAAACTAAGATCCATTGCCAGTGCCCCCCCACAGCAGCATGTCTTCAGCCTCGCCGACAGCCATCTAGACAACAAGCTCTTCAGTGAACTGGTGAGTTATGTTTGTGTCAGGGTTGCATCAGCGCTACAAATCTACTAGCAGACCATAAAAGAAGCAATTAAAACAGATGAGATACAAACAATGAAACACATGTAGGATTATAGACAGTTTTTGAATAGAACAATATGTATTTATAATAAAAACTTTTCAAAATAAATGAAAAAAAATTCTTTATATCAGCTGATATATATAAAACAGAATTTTTACTTCGTTATGGGCATCAACCTGAAATCAACTATTGTTGGGGCTATAGTTTTTGTGTAGGTCGGTGTTGATGATTTCTGCAGAATTGGACCATGACTAACTCTGGCTGTCTTTTTTCACTCAGAACACAATTGTCAAAACTGGGGTAAGTACTATGAGATTGATTATTTTCATGATCATTTTCTGTATTTTATGTTGTCTTTTTATACTGCTCTTACAGTTGCATGAAAACTTCAAGATGAAATAAACAGTGATAAAACTAAAGATAGATTCACCAAACTATCAAAGTTAGCCTTGACAATAATGACAAAAAAGTAGGCAAAATAGCACACATTTGTATTCTTTGTTTGCTTTGTGCCCAAGCACACTGTTGATTCTTTGGTTTGTATTTTGTTCTTTTCCTCCGTCTTTATTTTAGTGCCCACAGCCAAAGACCTGTCTGTGTGAGAGAGGAGAGAGGGGTCACCCTGGAAATCCAGTGAGTTGTTTTTTTTTGCATTGTATTTGAAATCATCAAATACTACTTCTTAACCAGTCTTCCTGTGTTAACATCTGTAACAATCAGTGGTAGACTTGTTTCTTTGTGCACATCAATATTGAGCGTCTGCTTGTCTTGTTTTTCATTGCAAATGTATTATCTGCAATTTTGTTGTTAATTTCCAGTGAACGAGCCAACCAGAGCAGACAATGTTTGCTAATGTATGTATGTATGTGAATGACTTAAGAATCTCTACTGGCCAATGGATGGATGGATGGTTGGATGGATACATAAGTCTTTTGGTCAGTAGGTAGGTAGCTAGTTAGGTAGGCTGGCTGGTAGGAACATCTGTGGGTATGCCGGTTGGTAGGTGAGTAGGCGGGTATGGTTGGTATTGGTTGGTAAATTAGCCATTTTGTCAGTAGACAGAGCTGATCACAAGCTTTTATTTGATATATATAATTAATTGTGTCACTCAAGTGTCACTTTCACCCCTCTGGTGCTCACCCCTGGATGGATTGATAAATCATAATCAGGAATTTCTGACCCAATGGTGGCACTAGAACATCAGTAAGTGTCATTATGGTCTGGAAAATAAAATGACCAACAATTACCAACATTATGAAATAGGATTGTCACAGTATCAGATTTTCACTGGGTGATTATTGTGGCCAGAAGAATTCACTATAGCTACATTATCTCGTTATATATAGAAAATGTATCTCAACTTTGTTTATTATGTGTTTTGTCTGTTTTTGTTACATGAAGAACATTCGTTATCATTTGGAGTGTGGGGAGGAGGTGATAGAGTCTATGTAACCATCCAGTGAATCTGTCACTTCGACAAGATTGTCAGACACTAACTAGCTAACTGTTAACTTTCTGCATCTTTTTCTTCTTCTTTTTCCGTTGTATGGTGGTTGGCAACCAGTGTTAAGTTGCATTACCATCACCAACTATAACAAAGTGAGAACGAAAAGAAACAGAAACAGTTGGAGAGATTAGAGACTAAATTATTTACATGATGTAATCATATGTTTATTATAAACACAATATCAATATTTCATTTTTTGAATATCATGGTTATTGTCAGTCTGTTATCAGCGACACCTGTATAGCAAATATCTTGTTGACCTAAATTTTATCATATCGCAATAGATGATCATACCTATAGATGTACCTACCCGGCAATAGCTGCACAAAAACGATTAGCTATAACCAGAAGTTTAGCCAACCAATCACCTAAAAGCCCAGTATCATTAACTGGCCACGCTGTAATTGAACCATCTATTGGAAGTAACATAAACCAACATAAAAGGGAAATGCATGCACTGATCATAGAGGTTTTGGAGGTTGATTCAGGATTGTTTGGTCAAACTATGTCATACTAAATGTCATTGAAGACCTTGCTAGTAGTTGTTTTGTGTTCAAGTGTTAGACAGGTGGACAGACCAACTGACCAGTCTCACCATCCTTGGGCCATGCTGCTAGCTGACTAGCTGATCCATTCACCAAGAGAAAGTAAACTATTCTAAACTTTATGATCAAAGTTTTTGCAGACTTTTGAGTAATGTGACACTATTTCTGCACCAGCTTACAGGTCATCAGTCTCTTCCTCAGCCACACATAGCCCCAGTAAGCCTCACACATTAGCTTGTTATCCCTGAATAGCTGGGGATTCTCCCTGTCTCAGTACCTGGGCTGGTGGCCTACACCAGCAGGTGCCTCTGGCCTGCATTCAAAGCACTACAGGGAACAGATGTGAAAGAGCAGGAAATGTTTCCCACAATGCAAGTGTAGCAGGTGGACCAGCTGAAAGGGCTGTTTCACTGGTAGCACTGCTGAAGAGAAGCAAAGGTCAAGGATGGAAGATTAAACCTGAGCAAACACACAGTCTGCACTGATCTGAGAACCTGCTGCACTGAGGTGGAGGTTTATGTTGGACAGGGGTTACAGACAGGTCACACTGTGAATGACCTTCCTCACGTATGCCTATACATACACAGAATCCAAACTGAAAAGGGGCCCAAATATTTTCATTTGGCACAATCTCTGCCTTTACTTTCATCTAGGGGAAACCAGGCGAGCCGGGGTCTGATGGATTTCAAGGTCCAAAGGGATCTCGCGTAAGTCCACATTGTCTCCATAATCCAGTGCTGGTAACAGAATGAATCCATGAAGTGTTGTTTGATGTGCTGTTTTGTCTGGTCACTTCAGGGGGAACCTGGCATTAATGGACGTCCAGGAATGGAGGGCCTTGGGGTAACCATCAGATTATTTTTCTCAACCTTCTCTTGCTTTGGTCATAGGTTTTCAAGCTTTCATGTAAATCTGAGTGCAATATGATGTACTGTTATATTCTATTCTGAGTAGCATGGCGGGAGGGACAAATAGAGTTTTACCTTTAAAAACACTGCACTGTTAAAGCTACTATGAGGAACTTTGCTGATACTGGCAGCCACAACAAAAGATGACAGGGGTGAAACAAAGTTAACTCTGTTTCGTGTTGGATCACCACACTACAGAGCAGCTTCTTTCCCCTGTGAGACACCTTCCCAGCTAGCAGGGAATATTCCCACAACATTGGCTAACATTCCCTACAAGTTCTTATTATGTTTTCAAAAAAAACGTTTTTATCTAATGTTCAAAGAACATTTTAGGGATGTTTATCATTTCAAATAATGTTCCTAGAACGTTAAATGTTAAGAAAGGAAGAATGTTTTAAGTGCAACATTCTGAAGATGTTTTGGTGATGTTGTTGAAGTAACAGATTATAGAATGTTCTTCTATAAAACATTCCCATAATGTTACAAAAGAGCAAAGGAAGAACATTCTTAAGGCAACATTTAGAAAATGTTTTTGGCATGTTTTTAAGGGCTCCGATTACAGAATGTTTTTTATAAAACTTTCCCACAATGTTATACGATAACAAAGGAAGAACATTGTCAAAGCAACATGCGGAAAATGTTTTCAGAATATTATTAAGTCCTTAGATAACAGATGACAGAACTTTTTTTTCATAAAATGTCATAAACCCATGCCAGCTCCAGGGAAGTGGGCTAAGTTACCTCAGAAA
>OMLP01043469.1:0-20524 GCA_900302685.1 Spondyliosoma cantharus | reverse complement strand
GCAACGGGAGATATTCTAGTCCGCTCAGCGATGAGCCAGAAAGCTAGCGCTATGCTAGCAAGATTCAAAGTCAATAACATTGCATACGGTTGACAAACAGTAAATATAATTTTACAGTATGTTAAACAACAAGACTAGCTAGCTAACCAGTCATGTCACTGTCCCCAAATCAATATCAAGATTTTCACGAACAAATGATCGGCCGTGTGTAACGTTACTGTGGCCGCAGCCTGAAGTAGAGAGTTGAACAGCAAACAGGATGTGAGATTATTCGCTTATGTGATACAAAGTATCAGTAAGTTTAGAGGGGAAGTGTACTTTCTGCAGCTTGTGTGTTACAGTCGCCATCCTGTGGTGTTCAGAGGCACTGAAGGACTGACGGACTGCACTCACTGTTGACAGGCTGATACGCCAGCTAGCGCATTCATTTAGAGCGGTGAACAGACAATTTGACTGGAACTACTTAGTAGGTGTCCATATATCAGGGGTTAATGGACACCCTGCAGCCAATCAGAATCGAGTATTCCCCCAGACCATGGTATAAATAGCATTATTACAGCACTGAAACATAATTAGTAACACGTTATATTACTCCAATACCGCTGAAAGACATATATTACTGTAATGTGTTACCCCGACACTGAAACGAGGATCCAGACTTTACAAAGCTGTTGTATTAACATCACATTTTAATTTCTTTGTTCAGAATTAGCTTAGCTTGTTCCGTGTTTGTGCAGTGTACACACTGAGTGGGATAATGTACACTGGTAGATCACTCAAGGACTTAACTGTGTATCCAGTAGCAGGTGGAGGCTTATTAGGAGATGAAATATTGAACAGCTGTTCAAATAAAAGAAAAGAAATGGAGATCATAGGATTAATATCCCAGTTAGCTCCACTCAGACCAGTAATGCCCGGAATCAGAAGAAGGACATAATTGTTCTTAGGAAATAGTTGCATTTCGAAAGAAATGTCTAAAAAAACATGATATTTGAACTCAACACAAACAGGTTTTACGGAACTGTGAATCAGGCGGACAATCGGAGCGTTTGTTTAACTGGGTGGAGAGGTGTGTTTGGCTCTGCAGGTTTGATCAGACAAACGTCTCTGAGCTTCAAGTCAAAACAGGAAAGCTTCACTAAACTGTAACTCACATTCATCATGCAGAGGCGGATTGTGCTCCAACAAAGGGGGCATTTAATTTGCTCGTTCTCAACAATAGCACTGGCTTAAGAGGTTGAGCCCTGTGATCATGCCAAAGGTGAACCATTGATGTGTCACATTTATCTTCCTCTGCTTTCTTGGCCTCAGCGTGCGGATTGATGTTGAGTGCGACAGTAAATCCTGCACTGACAGTGTGTTTTAACTGACTATAGGTAGAGGAAGTTCAGGTGTGTCAGCAGCCAGATCCTCGTGGCAGTTAAAACACACATGTCCTAAATCTTATTAGAACATGGCAATTACCACTGCACACTTAGGGAAAGATGATACCACATTTCCTTGTCTAATTTCCCCACTGACAATCTGTACATTTTGTCAGCTTTAAGAGGTAAACTGGCTGTCAGGACTCAGAGCTGAGCTAATGACAGCTCTTTTCCAATGGTGCAGATACCGGCACTCAAGCAGCGACAGGTTTTTCTGTGTGTGTGTCTGTTTGAATGTCTTTCTGTAACACACACTTTCCCTTTTAAAACTCTTCTACTGATCTCACTGTGGAAAATCAGCTCACATCTGTTTTTCCAAGAATGAAAACTACATTTTGTTGTTTCGCTTTGGAAGTAAGGCCAAATGCACTTGCAGAATCTTGTTCGGTGTGAAGATAAATAAATGAGGACGGACTGTAGGTGGCATGAGTGTGAATGTGTGCAATGGATGGTTGCCCTCTGAGAGATGCATTAGTTGCTTTGGATAGTGCAGGTAAGTCAAGGTCCATTGTTTGCTGTGTAAAATGCATTCAACTGGTGTGCTTATGGTCATTACAAGGCCAACAAACAGAGACCCTGCTGACATGACTATTAATGATACACATTTTAATGTCCTACCGGGGTGCTGCAGTTGCAAGGTTTGATCATTATCATCGCTTCTATTGGACATGATAGTCTTGTATTGCTAGCATGTTAGTAAACAGTGGCTGAATTACCATTGAGGAACACAACAGTTAGCTAGTATTAGTTTGAAGTCATGTTTCTGGAGTCTATATGAACTCTCTTTTGACTCTGTTTTTGGTCTCCACCAACTTTTGATGGAAAAATTCAGTTTAGCTGCTTCAAACTCCAATGTGGTCACTAGCTACTTGTGGAGTGGGAAAACCACTGAGAAAGCCTACAGTAAAGTAGGTTGTAAAACCAAAACAATGAGTTGAAAGATGCTAAGAATCTCTGCAGAGCTGAAGGGAACTGAAGAGCTGGGTGATAATTATTTCTGTTTGTATCTACAAGAAACCTCTTTCACAGTGGGCATAATATTTGATCCAGTGTTAAGGTATGATTTGTGCAGCTTTTCAAAAACACATGTGTGTTGTTCTGTCAACTTATAAAACTTACAAGTTTATCACAAATACATGTTTTACTGTCATGCTACCTAATCATCACTTCAGCCCTGTCTGTACAAGTTATGCTGCTTTATCACCAAAGAGCCATTTCACACTTGTCTTTGATCTTAGTATCACACAGTTGGATGGATTTCCTTTTTGAAAAAAGGGATTAATTATGTTGTGATATTCATCTTTAAAGCTCTACTGCTCTCATACCTTTGTTCTAAATATCCCAGTGTTTGCATTCATTTTGGCAGAACTAGTTTCAGCTACATGCCTTTTAAATGAAATGAACAGTAAATTGCCCTCAAGCTATATTATTTCATTCCCTCCTTTTGAAGATTAATTAGACATACTTGATATAATGAATGAATTGATATAATTAATTCTATGTTTATGTTATTGTTGGTTGTCTGGTTTTATGTGTTGTTTCTTTTATGCTGATAATGTTGTTGACTGTAAATGTTTCTTGTTCTCGGATATCTCTTGAAATGATGCTGATCATAATCTCAATGAGACTTGATTTAATAATGTTAAATAATGCTGAACATTTTAACACATTGCATCACTGAATGCATCACTTAATCTTTCCTAGTTCCTTGCTTTATTTTTCACTTAATAGCTATCAATTGATTTTGGATTTTATGACAGGGAGTCAGAGCAGAATGTCTCTCATTCCAAACTGATTTCCACCATAAAACTCCAGACTGGTTTCTGTCCCAATGTGTGCAGAACATGACTGTGTTTACATCAGTCTGTCAGGGGTTGACATACATCTGTTTAGCACGTGAGTCTGTTTCTCTGTGGTTTGGTGTGCTGGTGAGGTGCTGCTGATAGAAAGAAGGACTTAGACCAGCTCTCCCCAGCAATAGAGTGCAGCTCATATACCAACAACATCTTCAGATTACTGTCCGTCTCTGGTCTACTTCACACTGCTGGCTGAACACTCCCTCTGATCTTTGGCCTCCGTACCATGTAGTGATCAGGTCTGGGTGACAGAGTACTTACAGTTCATAGTGTTTGTTTTAACTGGCTTGAAGTATCAGAGTGGTGAAGGTAACTGAACAAGGAAAGCTAAACAAAGTGCTGTAAGTGGTCTGGATTTTGGAGGACTGGACCAAATTGAATTTCAAACTGCTGTGCACGATTACATGTCTCTGCTTTATTTGTCTTGTCCTATTTGGCTATTTGACATAGTGGCCAAGCAGAGTTATTACAACATTACATGATGCACAGGGGCCCAATACTTTTTCCCATGAACATACATTTCAAAGGAAGTGGCTGTGAATCAGTGGCTCAATTTTTCTCTCAGAATTTCCTCCATTTGGTCTGATAACATTGGGAAAGTCCAGAAGAGCTGCATCATCAAATCAATTTTTCCCCATTCAAGTTAGGCAAAGGCTGAACCGGATGCTGGCTGCTCGGTAGCTAACAGAAATCTCTTGCACACATGCTCCATAGGCCTGACAATGCAAAAGCCTTCACTGCTGTATCCAGTTATGTATATGTAGCAATACAGGATCTGTTAAGGTTTTTTTTTGCAGTCATTTGCAGCAATATATACACTACAAAAGTTTCAAAAGTTTGGACACACCTTCTCATTTAATGTTTTTTCTTTATTTTTAGGACTATTTACATTGTAGATTCTCACCGAAGGCGTCAAAACTATCAATGAACACGTATGGAGTTATGTAGTAAACAAAAAAGTGTGGAATAACTCAAAACATGCTTTGATTGCTGCTTTGCACACTCTTGGCATTCTCTTGATGAGTTTCATGAGGTAGTCACCTGAAATGGTTTTCCAACAGTCTTGAAGGAGTTCCCAGAGATGCTGAGCACTTGCTGGCCCTTTTGCCTTCACTCTGCGGTCCATCTCATCCCAAACCATCTCGATTGGGTTTAGGTCAGGTGACTGTGGAGGCCAGGTCATCTGGCGCAGCACTCCATCACTCTCCTTCTTGCTCAAATAGCCCTTACACAACCTGGAGGTGTGTTTGGGGTCATTGTCCTGTTGAAAAATAAATGATGGTCCAACTAAACGCAAACCGGATGGGATGGCATGTTGCTGCAGGATGCTGTGGTGGCCATGCTGGTTCAGTATGCCTTCAATTTTGAATAAATCCCCAACAATGTCACCAGCAAAGCACCCCCACACCATCACACCTCCTCCTCCATGCTTCACGATGGGAAGCATGCATGTAGAGACCATTCGTTCACCTTTTCTGCTTCGCACAAAGACAAGGCGGGTGGAACCAAAGATCTCAAATTTGGACTCATCAGGCCAAAGCACAGATTTCCACTGGTCTGATGTCCATTCCTTGTGTTTCTTGGCCCAAACAAATCTCTTCTGTGTGTTGCTTTTCCTTAGTAGTGTTTTTTAGCAGCTATTTGACCATAAAGGCCTGATTCGCTCAGTCTCCTCTAAACAGTTGATGTAGAGATGTGTCTGCTACTAGAACTCTGTGTGGCATTCATCTAGGCTCTAATCTGAGGTGCTGTTAACTTGTGATTTCTGAGGCTGGTGACTCGGATGAACTTATTCTCAGCAGCAGAGGTGACTCTTGGTCTTCCTTTCCTGGGGCGGTCCTCATGTGAGCCAGTTTCGTCGTAGCACTTGAAGGTTTTTGCGACTGCACACATTCAAAGTTTTTGCAATTTTCCTGACTGACTGGCCAAGTAGTGATGGACTGTCGTTTCTCTTTACTTAGCTGATTGGTTCTTGCCATAATATGAATTCTAACCGTTGTCAAATAGGGCTGTCAGCTGTGTACCAACCTGACTTCTGCACAACACAACTGATGGTCCCAACCCCATTAAGAAGGCAAGAAATTCCACAAATGAACCCTGACAAGGCTCGTCTGTGAAGTGAAACTGAGAGAATGCCAAGAGTGTGCAAAGCAGTAATCAAAGCAAAGGGGGGCTACTTTGAAGAATCTAAAATATAAAACATATTTAGAGTTATTTCACACTTTTTTGTTTACTGCATAACTCCATATGTGTTCATTGATAGTTTTGATGCCTTCATTGAGAATCTACAATGTAAATAGTCATGAAAATAAAGAAAAAACATTAAATGAGAAGGTGCGTCCAAACTTTTGACTGGTAGTGTATATATATATTCTTTTTTTCAAGCGGCACAAAAGAATACTGTTTACTGTTTGGATTCCGTATGGGGGAGACAAAACATTTTTATATTGAGTATGTGTCATTTGAATGGGGTCATTCATGCTAACAAATGCAGTGTTATCTACAGAGCATATTAGAGTCTCAGAATTAACATTTGTTTTCCTCTGCTCACAACTCAGAGGTTGCTTTATCATCCACTTTCATCATCCTCATTAACCTTGTTTCCAGCCACAGCAGGCAGCTGTTTCCAGCCAAAATCTCTCATAACCCTACTGTGCAATACCCCCCCCAAATAAAAATGTGGTCTTAATTTTGAGACGCACTACCACTACTATAACTTCTACTAAAACACATCCAGAATGAGACGGACACCATGCTTAAAACTGCCACTAAGTTCCACTGTGGTGTCATGAGGAATTTCTAATTGAATTATTAATATGAGTTTGATATCGTTCTAGTGAAAGAAGGCCAGTAGGAGGCCACTCTGCAGAGAGGGGAGGAAAGGTGGGCACATGTGTGTGTATTCATACATGCCCGTCTCTTTTAGAGCTCTTTGACTGAGTGTTGGTGTGTGTGCCTGTCAGAAGTACATGGAAGAGAGAGGGGAGAGTGCAGTACAGACAGACAGACGGAAGTGAACAAAAGTGAGAGACTCAGTCAGAGACCTGGCCAGCGAGCCAAGCTGAAATATCAGGCTTTCTGTATGTGCATGTGTGAGTATCTGGACGTGTGTGCGTGTTTGTGTGTGTGTGCGAGTATTCCAGACTGGGTCTCTGTCGTTGCAGCAGGACATTCATACACAGGAGGCAAGGATGAGGGAGAGAGAGGAGCTGAGGAGAGCCATAGAGCAGAGTGACCGACTCCTATCCAGGGTCCGCGAGCTAGAGGAGCAGAACAGCCAGCTTAACAAGGAAAAGAATGAGGTGGCCACTAAATACCGAGCTGTAAGTCTGCTGCTCTGCTCCGCTGCCTCCTTGTCTTTGCTTCTACTTCTCTTTTCTCGTTTTTTCCTTTAAAATAAGTCTTTGTTTCACAAACTTGATACTGTAGAACTCACATGATTTGTGCATTTGGGTCTGAATTTCTGCTTGATAAGGGATTTTGAACATGGTCATTATACCAATCCCGGCTGAATGAAATTAAGTGGATAATAATACCCTAGAAGGCGGAGAGAGAGATGCAGCCACCATGGCAGTCACTGTGTTGGAGCTTGTTTTAATGCTGCGTTTCTCTCTGTGGCTTTTTACTGCTGTGTTGACCATTTTCCAGCTGATCGTTTTATTGAGAGAGTAAGTACAGTGTGTTTTTTTACTGAGACTGCTGTCATAGTGTTGTGAGGCACCATGCTGTTTCCTGGCCTGAGGCACATGGTATGACTGATTGGTTTACTGCAAGGAGGGCCGTTTGAGTGGCACATCCCTGTTGGTTGGGAGGAGGTGTTACCAAAAGTTTTATTGCGACAACTACAAAACCGCATTATTGTTTGGAAGTATTCAGTCCATAAATGCAGCACATTTCAATTGACTGCTGAAAAGATCAAAAGAACAATTCCAAAAACAATGCTGTTTATCCATTATAATGAGAACTTGAAGTTGTTCTAACCAATATTTTTATAGAAACAATAAACCACATGATTGTGTAATGTAAAAAAAGAGTGGTAGTGACGAACACAGAGAGAAATATCTCACAACTCTGCAATTCCTCTTTGCTCTTTGGAGCTTTTAGCACCTTTCATCTCATTGTGTTGGTGTTAATGGTTCGCAACATTACTGTTTTGGTTCCGTTTTTTGCTCTCATCAAGCTACTTCGACACATCCTCATACCTAAATGAATGAATGGGTCATTTGCCAATGATTCCCATAACGACAGATATCACCGTTCCCAAAACAACATGACCGTTGCGTACCAGCGATAGGCGCACTGGACATTATAGGGTTGCAGTTTGTTAAGTTTTAGGCAAGAAAACCGCTTTTGGGTTTAGACACTAAAACTACTTGCTTTGAGTTTTGGCACTAAAAGCACTTGGTAAGGTTCAACCACTAAAATTACTTGGTTGGGTTAAGACAAAAAAAAAGCACTTGGTTGGGTTTAGACACTTAAACTATTTGGTTAGTTTTAGGTATGAAAACTACTTGGGTTGATTTAGACCCTAAAGCTACCTTGTTAGGTTTAGATGCTATACCTACTTGGTTTGGTGATAGACATTAAAAGTACTTCATTAGGTTTAGACACCAAAACTACTTGGATAGGTTTCAGCACAAAAACTACGGCGTTGGGTTTCGGCACTAAAACTACGTGGTTAGGGTTAGGCACAAAAGGTATCTGGTTGTGTTTGGAAAGAAACGTTCGGGTTGGGTAGAAATAAGTATGTTCCTTATGTTACTTAAGTTATGTACGTATGTTAGCTAGTATACGTACATAACATTATAGTCATAATCAGCTGTTGTCCTGTGTGGTTGTATTCTAAGGAGGATTGCCTGTCTGCTTCCTGACAAAGTCGGCAGTTGTTATTTGTGAAGAAGTTCTGACATACCCACTACACATTTACTGACCTGAAATGGCAAGAAAAGTTATGTACTAGTTTGTAAACAACCTAGCATGTAGTAGCTTAAGAGATGTAGATTATTTTGGTGTGAGTTTTGGTGTGAGAGCTCCGGTTTACATCCTGAGTACAGGCCTTACATCCATGAGTACATGCAGACTTCCTGTTAAACAGTGATATGGTTTAGTTCATTAAATAGAGAATAGATCCTAAATCAACCTGCCTACAGGTGGACCTGTGGATTATCTTGAAAACTATCTCAATGGGAAAATAGCACAACAGTTAAGAAGAGAACAAATTGTTGAGTTAACTTTGCACTCAAAGATTTACTTCTTCAGTGGAAGTTATGGGCCTGAGGATGAGTGCTACAGATCAGAAAGTATCGAGAAACTTGTGAAGAAACTGAGAAAGGAATTGTTGTTTTGTCGGTTTTTAATGGGAGTTCTTTAAAGAAACTGACAGAAACAGAACATACACTGTATGTTAAATAATCAAAGCTCAAGGGTCCAATTACTAAATTTAAACCTTTGGACCCCTTCGGACGGTCCTCATATATCGAACAGAGATGACTCAGGTCTCATCATATATGTCATAACAAAAACTTCATGACCAAATTTTCAAGCTATCTCTGCAAGCTAGTTAATAAAGCTCTTTGTTACATAAACCCAGAGGTTAAGAGTGAACTTCCATGCTTGACTAGAAAATATTGGATAACTCCAGCCTTAACCGGTGACATCAAACCATATCTAACACTACATAAATAACTGACTTGTTCAAGAAAAGGACTCAGTGCTGGCATTGAATTAATGGATAAAAGTATACCCATCTTATAACCACATTTTCTTCTTACAATAGCAGAGAATTTTTCCATCTACCCATAAATTTTCTTCCTCTTATCCGGGATCAGGTTTAGATCAGGCAGACCGATCCTCCCAGACTTTCCCCTCCAGGTTTCTCCATTGTTGCCCACATGAGTATTGAAGTCCCCCAGAAGAGCTATGTAGTGCTGATGGAACCATTTCCATGACACCAATTGAGGACTCCAAGATGTCTTTCTGTGTGTAAGCACAAACGACAGTCAGAGCCTTCCCTGTAGCAACTTTCAGTTGCACATACTATACTATATCTAGTTGGTACCTCTCTACCTCCCGCACCAGCTTCTTCCCCACCAGAGAGGTGACATAGAATTGTCACCTTAATGGGTGCTGGGGTTTGTGAGTCCCTGTGATTCTGGGAGCTATGAATGTCAATGGCGATGTGCTTTAACGACACAGCGTCATGCTGTGTCGTTAAAGCGAAATTCTGGCTTTAGTTCAATATTTATTTTATATTTCTATATAACTCACAGGACATTCTGAGGGTGAGGGTAGGGACCTGGGCATCCTGACCCCCTCTGACTTTGCAGACTAGCCCTTGGCACAAGACGTTTTTGGTCAAATTAAATTATGATTTTGGTATTCACACCTTGCTACGGCTTGAAAGTGAAGACTTAAAAGTAAAAAAAAGTGCTTTCTATAATGCCGTACTCAGGAACCTTGAAAATAATGTTAC
Organism: Spondyliosoma cantharus; assembly: GCA_900302685.1. Taxonomy (NCBI): domain Eukaryota; kingdom Metazoa; phylum Chordata; class Actinopteri; order Spariformes; family Sparidae; genus Spondyliosoma; species Spondyliosoma cantharus. The sequence continues at coordinate 10,772 of OMLP01043469.1, read as the reverse complement.
GTCAATGATAGCCATCATTTTATCTGAGCAGTTGTCTCATTTTCCAAAAGCGAGTAGATGTCCCAATTTGAGGGATTCTCTCCTGGAGGCAGAGGATTTGTGTGAGATTGTGTGGAGCGGCACTGCTGCTGCCAGTATTTGAGGAAAGCGCTCCAGGGTTGCCCACGGGATTTGGTCATTACTGGTGCTGAGTGCCTTAGCAGACTCTTCAGAAGGCTTCAATGGAATACATTGTAAACCGTCACTCTCTATTTTACTGCCGTCTGGATATGACAAATTCATGTGTCACTGCTGGTCTTTGTCTGGATGTGCCTTTGAATACGTTGACCTTGAATAGGTCTGTACTGTCAGTTTAAATCAGAGTGGTAGTCATTTTCAAGGATTTCTGTACAATGACTTATACTTGATGATCCAAACTCCTGGATGTGTTCTTTTTCCTTACTGATATTATGACAAGTCAGTCTAAAAACTGGGGTGTTTAAGATTGTAACAAGTCTGTTTTCCCTCTAGAACCCACAGTTTTCCAGATACTTTTTTATACAATCTTTTATTTTAATAGAGGTAAAGAGTTAACCCTTTAACTACTCACTCCTTTTTATTGCTCTTTTCCAGACAACCCCTCCCAACATTTTAGCAAAATCACCAGGTGTGCTGTGACTCCAACCGTTTCTTTTCTTCACTGCTTAGATTAGCCAGCCATAAATAATGAAGCTAATCTGTGGAGGAGACGGATCAGCCAGCAGAATTCATAGCTTGGAGCCCCTCTGATTTGACTGCAGTAGGAAATGTGACCCCTTGTCAGAGCTATTTAGTGCTGTTGCTGCCTATAGGAAACCTTCCAGTTTTCCAGGGGAAGTGTGTCCCATTCCTCATTCTCCTGTCATTTGCTGAGGCTGGAGGGATTCTTCACACATCTATTAAAGGGACTATGAATTCCTGCTTCTTAATCAACCTTAATGCATTTCTGCCCTGTTAGGTCAACAGTGTCTTTTTTTAAATACATAAAAGTAATTGATTTCTATGAAAGAGTCCTTTCCAGAAAAAGGTAAAAAAACAAACTATATTACACTATGGTGATAAAATCCAGGTGTGAAAACATTTAACACTTGGTGTTATGTTAGCTGTATGGTTCACTGGAAGCATCTTACATTTCCAACTTTGCATTTCAAAAGTGCTTTAAAGGCACCATGATCCAGGTGTGACATTGTTGGGCAGTGTGACTCCACACTGTGTGAAAAAAAGTTGTGAGTATTTGAGTTTTTATGCTCATCTAAAAACTACTGGAAATAAGTGGTGCGAAAGCGCATTGCCAGGCATGCTGTACTCATCAACTGAGAACTCACCAACGCATTTATAGAGATGTGATTTTAACTTACTAAAGTAGTATGTCATGTAACCTAAATTATACATATGTTCCTAAATTAAGGTAAAACAGTAACACTTACTTTAGCCCAGACTACAATGTTTTCCTAAACCTCACTATAAATCATGCTTATAAAGGTCCTGTGTGTCTGTCATGTTGTTTTGGGAGCCAATTATGGTGATCAACCTTGTAAATCATGGTATGAGGATGTTCCGACTTAAGTGGCTAAATTATTTTTGCTATTTTTTATGTAGTTATCCTAAGTCTACAGACACTTTAAGGTCATAAGAAAAAAGGAATGATTTATCCTTTTTATATTACCAACATCTCTACTGCAATTTAAATCAATTTTTCTTTCATCCCCACCACCTTGAGGGCAGTGCATTTAGTACTTGAATATTTCAAATTTTGATTATTACAGTTTAAGTGCGTGCTATTTCTGAAGTTTCCTTGTTAAGTGAGTAATCCTGTTTGGTGCCATACCAGCAGCTGGACTCTAGTCTCTGAGGGGAGGAGGTCTCACATGATGGACATGGTTTACAAAACCATTTCTTGCATTTTTCAATTGACAACTGGGGTACGTATTTATTTGGTTTATGTGTGATGTGTGAACAAGCAGGCACTTTTTGCTATTATCTCAACTGGGAGGATTTTTACTGGAATGTGATTTTTAAATTAGATTTGGTATAATTTTGAACTTTGCTAATTTAATCTGGGTTTTTGTTGTTGTTGTTGTTTTTTATTCTAACAAAGTAGTCTTTACTATGTTCCTCTAATAAGCTTTGGTTAACCAAACTAGATTTCTCCCTGTAGCTTTGCTCTAGTTCAACTGACTATACACTACCAGTGTGAAGTAGTTGGTAGTTTGCCATGCTGTGCTTTCAAAGTAGCTTCTCCATCCCCATGGGCTAAATGTTAACAGCTAGATGAGCAACTTTCTTGTAGTGACAGTGCTACTACACTGAGGATTAGTAGATCGGCCTGTAATGCTAACTATGTTTACCATCTTAGTCCTGTGTTAGCATGCTAACATTTGCTAAGTAGCACTAAAGACACAGTACTGTTGAGGCTGAATGTCATTAGTTTTGCAGGTAGTTGGCAGTAACCAAAGGTTTGGACAAAAACACAATTGACCTAGTGATGGTGCTAGGAGTTCACCAAAGTTAATACAAATCCTCCCGAGGAGGACTGAATGTCTGCACCAAAATTAATGATAATCCATTCAACAGTTGTCGAGATAATTTAGTCTGGACCAAAGCGGTTGCCATCCCATAGTCTTGCAAAAAGTGCCACGAAGGGAAAACTCAGAAAAACCACAGGAAAGAGACGTGACAGTCCCACCCACTCGTTGCGATGAACCGCAGAAGTGCAGTGTAAAAATAACAACACAAACACTTGAATGAGGAACTTGCGGATTACCACTGCAAGAAAAGGAGGAAAACAAAAGATTTTTCTTAATTTCTTCTGATGTTCCAATCGTCTTCGGTACAAATGGTTATAAATAGAGAAAAGTCCACTGTTTACCCCTCAATTACTGTTAATGGGAAATAAATGTGGAGCGTTCCTGCAGAGCTATCCAGATGCCCCAGTTCTGCATGTGGAAAAACTTTCAATCTGGACTGGCTCTGAAGTTTCTGAGGCCCAAGGCAAACTGTGGGACAAAAGACTGGCAGGGAGAGATGAATGAGGGTGGAGAGGGGAGGAGAGAGGCTGGGGAATGGAAGACTGACTTGATGTCCAATGGCAAGGCGAAGGAAGCACTTCAGTGTATGAACAAATTGGAAAGGAGAGATCGACTTTGAGGTGAGTATTGGGTGAAAGTCTAGGCCAAAAAATTACATGACAATGTTGGACCAACTAGGAAACCACTTACAGCTACATCTAAGGTTTGAACTCTCTAAACTTTTCATACTGCCTGTGCTTTGAGCTTTTCTCCTCTCTTTTTCAGATGGTTCATTTATTGTTGATTTGTTTTTTATATTTTTAGCCAAGCAAGCATCACTGTAGGGAGGGTAATGTCGGTTGTTCGGTCCATCCAACACTAATTCAAACTAAAATATCTCAACAACTGAGGAAATTCAATTAAATTTAAAATAGATGTTTATGGTCACCCGAGGATGAACCTTATTGAGTTCGGTGTTTCTTAACTTTTCATCTCGCACCATTAGTTCTAAAGTCCACTTTGCCTGCAAAACAAGTTAGTGCTGGCACAAAAATTTAAAAAAAATTGTTGTCTACTGTTGCTCTTTTTTTTGTTTTTACTGTGACATGTACATTCACTGCAGTGGCAGTGCTGAAAGCAGTGTGGGTGGTGACTGGTTGACTTTTATTTTCCCCGTAGAGGTGATTGTAGCTGTATGTACTTGCTGCTGATACTGTTGAGTACTTCAAACACAGGAAACCAGCCTAACCTGTGTAGCTTTGGCTGCAGCTGGTTCCTGTACATTATCACTGCCCTCTGCAGTTCCTTTACAACAACCTGATGCCTGTGTGATGGAGAAACCCAAATACTGCAGAGCTTCTGTGCTTGCCATGTTTGTTTGTTCATGTGAGAGGGGACAGTCAACTTTAAGAATTCTGAAGAGAAAAGTCAGTAACGTGTTTGTTATGTGTCTGTTGCATGGCAAATATCCAAACACGGAATTATATCTGCCAATCATTGTTGATTCACTGACACAAGCGCACAGATGTGATTCAGTTTCAACAGATTTGGTGCGGCTGCAGATAGAGTTCAAATAAGCATAGAAAGAGGAGGATATCACACTAAAGCACATGATTACCAAGGAAGGTGAGCTTATCCAAACAGTAGACATTCAACTTTCACATTTGTTCAAGTGTTTGGGTGGAATGAGCTGATCACAGCCGAACCAACAACTATTCCATATTCTGCGAGTGTGTTCTGCACTGTCATGGCATAAAACATGTACATGACAAAACTTAAAACTTGTGTGAGCCATGCCAAACAAAAATGACCTTGACTTTGCGATGAATAATAAAGCTTTTCTAAAGATATACTGAGGAACAGTTGATCTTTGCTGCACTAAAACTAGTGGCGTTCCTATCAGCCTCTGTACTTGGTGTGTAGTGCGTGCACATGTTAACAAGCTAAGGCTGAAAACAAAGACAGTAAACGTGCTAAACATCAGCATGTTGACTTTGTCACTGTGAACATCTTGTCACGCAGATTTTAGCCATCAGCCTCATGGTTCGTGTCCACGGTGCTGTTCTTGCACACAAATGGTCGCACTGCTCCGCAGCATGGGACACTTTACCAACAGCACTTGTGACACGTAGCCTAGAGCTCAGAACACAACACTACCAGCTGCTTACGTATACAGATAATGAATGTAAAGCATGGGAATGATGGATCCTGTGGAGACGTACCTACACAGAGCCACTATGGTTGTTTTTGTCTTGTTTTTTTCGTGGTAAATATCTTAGATCAAGGACATCCGGCAGCTGAGCCCACAACCCCCTCTTCCCTCCGGTGTTATCACTCATCTGGCCTTCAGGAAGTTAAATGGCAGCTGGAAATTAAATGCCAGGCTTCTTACCTCATAGAGGTACTATTATAAACTCTGACTCTCAGAATATGGGTTACATTTAGCATGGAGCAGTCAAACATAGTCAGGGATCATCTGTGTAACCGGGGGGCTTTCCTGTAATGCTTTCATCTACACTATCATGTCCTTACATTACCCTCTGACTCTGTAATCAGCATTAACTGCATTCAGATCTCCTGATGAATGAATGAATATGACTCAAGAACAGCAGTGTAAACAGGAAATTGGCCTTTCTTCATAGCGTTTCTTGCTTCCAAGCCTTAGAGTAGGTATGATGGAATCTGATGTGATCATATCTGATCCACTGGCAGTCCTCTCGTCAGATACAAGAGTGTTGCCGTTGGACGCGAGTGGTGTCTGGAGAGGCAGCTCAATGTCTCTGGCTTGTCCAGCTCAAGTGGGAGTTACATGAAGAGATGTCTCTGTGCTGCCTCTCCACACAAGAACCCAGACCACATTGTCAAAATAAAATTCTCTGAAATCCTGTTCATGCTATTCTTTAGTGTCTGGATGTCTTCCACAGCTCAGTGGCATTGGCAGAGTGCTTATCCCTGCTCATATAACTGTGTCCACTTTTGGGCAGTTTTAAGTTCCAGTGTTATTCTAGCTTTATATAATTTAGAGAGGACATATATGGTTGCTTTTCCACAGTCTTTGGGCTAGAGTGAGAATCACTACTGCTGTCAAATGCTGTACAGCCAATGAAGAGGAATTTGTCTCAGTGGTATGAATAAACTACACAAAACTGTATAGTTTTCTCATTTTCAAATCATTGCACCTGCCATTTGAGCCCCATATGGCCTCTCTGTCTGCAGTTTCTGATGAAATGGACGGCGGCCATATGTTCTCAATTCTGCACATTCTATATATGTTGACATATTGAAGATATAGTGTATATGTCACAAAGGTGTATAGTTTTAAAAGTACACATCTAGATGTGTAGATACCCCATAAAGTACAAATATATTGGTCTCTGGAGACCCATTCATCGGAACAGAAGTACACGTCTAGTAACTAGAGGTGCTCTCTCTATGAAGTTACTCTTTATGGTTACATGTTGTATATATTTTCCAATTCTTCCAAATTCTATTTTGACTTAATAATGCTACAAGTCCCAAACGATGATAATGTAGTTGAATAAAAACATTTACAGTTTGCTGGAGATTTCGATCTAGTCTTCTTGTCTTCGTCAGCAGATGGTGTTTGCTTTGTTTTCATGACTCAGCTGCCATACCTGGGTCACATCCATCACATGATCCGATATTCCCGGGTTGTTGGTGTTCTTGGAACATCATAATTGATGTTAATGTAACATTGCGCTTCAAGCGAGACCCAAAACCTTGAGTCCTGTACTTAACCCATTCAGCAACAACAGCTTGCGCCACATTTGGACTTGTTGAAATGATGATCCCGGAGCAACAATAATGACGATGTTGTAGGAACAACAGTAACACAGCGATATAAGATAAATACACATCCATTGACTGCGGTCATGATGGTGATGAGCTGTGGTGAAAACTCTAGGAAATGGAACTATCAAAAGCTTGAGTTCTCTTTTTTTTAAAACATGCTTACAATAATGGAGAGACATGTGTGCTTCCACGATGTCTGAGCAAACACGATCTCATGAGGATGAAATTAGAAATGGTTGGTTGAAATAGTTTTTAACTGTTTCCACGGTCAAGAACGAACTGTCAGCAAGTTATTGTCCATTTTACATTCTTCTTAACATGGTCTAGTATTGACAGTTGATAATGAATGTTAAACACTTCTATTTGCTCAGCTAGGATGTATTTCTAACATTTTTTTTTATTTTTTACTGCAAGACCATTGAATTACAGCAATAAGTTTCATTCTACCTTCAATATCGTCCCATCTTGTGACCCTTGATGTTAACTCTAGATATGAAAATGCCTAATCTAGTCTTTGTGGTTCACATTCAAGAAAAACATCCACACTTGAGTCTAAAGCACAATATGTCTCGTTGTTCTTGCTCGGATGAATGCCGTGGCTTTGTGGGGGGACCATGTGGGCGTAGGCGCACAAGACATTTATGTCAATTATAACATAGACCGAGAGGAGAAAAGGCACTTTTGACTCTGGAACACTGCCCTTGTTTTCTTGTCTTTCTGTGGTGGGGCTTTGATGGTACAGCTGAGGGCTACGTCTCTGTGGCACAACGTTGAAGTCCTTTCTCCTGACCTGACATCCTACACCAACCGCCATCCCTGTGGGACCCCCTTGGATCCCCTGAAAGTGGAGAGAGCCACCTGTTTCTGGGGGAGGAGACAACAGTGAGGAAAGAAGACTGGACCGAGCGGAGGCTACCTGCACAGGGTGACTTGAAGCAGTAAGAGGCTGTGGGCAGGCTGGGAGTACATACGGAGGAATGAAGCGTCGGCGAAAGGGTGATTGAGGAGGAAAGAAAGAGAGACAGAGCAAGAGAGCGAAGAAAAAAAGCAAAGGCACAGAGAGAGAGAGGGTTGAGAAAAAAATAAGGTAGAAAGATAAAGAAGTGGAGGGAAGGCAAAGGTGAGCAGAGCTGTTAATGTGCTGTGAGAGAGACGATCAGCTGGACGAGTACAGAGTGGAGCCCCATCACTGACTGAAGTACTGTTCCTCCTGCAGAAGTCCACCTGGAACAACCGGAACAGCTGCACGCAGAGCTGAGAAAGAGACAGAGGAGTGAATAATTAACTGTGCATTAGCGTGGAAACACTGCCAGAAGAGGCAAGTTGGTACACTGCCAAACAGGTGAGGTCTGAAAAGTAAGAGAGCGTATAGACTGGAGTGAAGATGATGTCTGCAAGGCGCCGTCAGCGTTGCCACTCCCTCTCTGATGACTCTGAAGAAGCACACAGAAACCATACCAATCCTGGACCAGAACCAGAACCTGAAGAACTGGCTTGGGATAGCTATAGCACTACCCTGGAGCACAGATTAGCAGCTGTGGGTAACTCCTGCTGGTTTGTAAAGATAGTTTGTGTAGCTGATTTGAACATGAATGTTTGCCAAGTTAAACATATTTAACTGTAAGTTAATGTAGCTCAATTACATCTGAAACATTTGCAAGGCTAAATGGTTCTGTTTAGGTGCCGAGGCTAAATCAACAATTCACATTAAAAGACTAACTTAACTAGTCCTAACCTGGAAATACGTCACTAGAAACGGTTTGGAAACCATCCTGTCCAATGAGAAAAGCCTTCAGAGTCATTCTTCGCTCCTTTGTCAATGAAGTATACTCTCCAGTTCTGATGTAACTGATGCTCAAGGAGCTACCCTAACCCCGTTGTCGTTTTTAAAGGAACCGTCGCTTCTCTCACTGTCCTAATAGGACACTGATTAGTTGAACCACTGTGTGTTTGGCCACAAATGCATAGCTTGTAGCCTGGAGATGGATTTGCGAGATGAAATGATCACGCTATTCCAGCTTTTGTTCTGTTCTCCACGTGGCTTAATACCACCAGGAGAGTTTTGGACGTGGAGCGTCGTGCCTGCCTGATGTTGTTGTCTTGCTCATATTGTGTATTTAATTATTTTCCCTTGATATTTGTGCTTCCACCATGGATGAGCAGGCTACATAATTACTGTCTGTTTTATTTGTGTCTGTTATTAATATTTAAGACTTGTTGGGCTGTTGCGGTTTCACAAACGTCAACGCTTGTATTTTATTTTTTTTAATTGACCGGATTCTCGATGCTGTTCCTGTGTCTGACTTCTTGCCTGGCTCGATCTGCTCTGTGCAGCTTGTAATGGCTGCTGTGTGCTTCCATCGAAAATAGAAGTTTCGCGCCTTGCGCTGTGGTGCATCTGGTGAGACCGCGAGCATCAATCAGTGTGGCAGCCGCACAGCGATGTAGATGTGCCTAGTGGAAACTGGGCTAGACGTTGCACTTAATTATACCACTGAGGAGGCAAATTCAACCATTATTAAGTAACTGATGACACACTTAATTGTCTTCAAATCGCTAACATTATGATACCTAGTATACCCTGGTACGCTTCGGCAGGGCTTAAACCTGAAGTGGGTTGTGCACACCAGATGCTGTTAATTTCATGAGCACAAATTGAAAGATATGTATTTTACTTGGATAACACTTCTAATAAATGTTCTGATATATAGTATATTAGCTGTACTGGATACATGACAAAATGCTTTCCAAACTTCCCATAACAGAACAAAAAAAGTCACCTAATCATCTAAAACTCCTTTGCCTTTAGTGGATGTGACATTTTCAGTCAGGTTGCTACATAGCATATTACAGAGTAAATTATCAATTTTTCACAAGTCATATAATAAAATAATAAATGAGGGTGACTTTGAAGACAGCAAAGGTTTTCTACCATCATACCTGGGAAGTACAACTACAGCCTTTGTGTACTTTTGTGTGTGTGTCTGTCTTGTACGGTCATGAGCATGTGTACAGACACGTGCATTTTTCTGTGTCTTTTGCGAGTTGAACCTGTGATTGATCTCGTTTTCTTGTCATACCTGCCAACACCTGTTCACTTATCACTTGGTGAAAATCCTCAAGGTGCAAATAACTTCGCACGAGGACACGAGGACGTGAGGAGGCTTCAGAAAAGGCAGGGAAAGCACTCAAACCATGTACTTTTATGGAAATAAATGCAGATGGAAATGTGGTCGCCTGATCATTTCACAAATGCCCAGATATTTGGGTATGCTATTAGCTCGTTCCAAATGCCTTGCCCATGATGACTGGTCCATAAGAAAGTAACAGTAACCAGAGCAGGCTCTCACAATCAGGTCCTTTCACTCCTGTTATGGATGGCTGTTGACTATGTGATCTGGTGTTTGGTCGAACTTGCTTATCAAGTCAGAACTGCACGTCACTATGTTGCCTTTTCAGCTGTACTATAATAAGGCAACTGCAAATACACAAAGGGAAGGTTTCTTCTGACTTGAGGGAGGATAAGTTTCATCTCGTGGCACAACCTGCGGTAAGATCATCTTTGTATGACCTAATTGTCTCTTTGCTTCAGCCACTTTTATTCAGCTAATCTCTTAATCAATGCTTGAGCCTCCTCTGTCTTTTACTAGAGCTCTCTGGATTTTGTACCTCATTTGACCTCACTCTATTTCACTCTGTAAATTACTTCATGTCTTCACCAAAACTACAGTCTGTTTACAGTTTGATTATTGTAATTTTAAGTATAAATTCTGCGATCAGAATATTTATGTTGCAGGGAGATATTATTACGTTATTGCACAGGCAACTAAGAGAAATGGGTTTAAAGATTTAATAGATTGTTCTTACCTTTCAGGAATCTAACACAAAAAAACTGCAAGCAGGTACACTGGCTGTGTTGTCAAAAGTACCCAAAAGTCATGCTTGAGTAAAAGTATAGATACAATGTTAAAATATTACGTTGAAAGTGAAAAAGCACTTGAGTAAAAGGCTTTAAGTATCTAAGATTGTACCAGCAAGTGTTACTAGTAACTGAAGTAATCAAATAAATGCAATAGAGCAAGTAGCAGAAAATAGTCGAATTGTACTTTAATACAGTACATAGTAAATATACTCAGTTGCATTCCAGCACTGTACACTGAATTAATTGCAACACAAAGTTGTGTGAAATATCGAGTAGATAATTAATTCCAGCCAATATATGTACGTATATATATATACACACACACACACACACATATATATATATATATATATATATATATATATATATATATATATATATATATATATATATATATATATATATATATATATATATATATATATAAAAAATAGAGAGAGAGAGAGAGAGAGAGAGAGAGAGAGAGAGATATCAGACTTGGCTTGCACCTGTTGAGGCTTGGACACAGGACC
>OMLP01043468.1:0-10028 GCA_900302685.1 Spondyliosoma cantharus | reverse complement strand
ATGAGGAGGAGAGGAGAGGAGAGGGGGGGAGGGAGGTGAGGAGGAGGGAGGTGAGGATGGGAGGTCAGGAGGGAGGAGAGAGTGAGAAAGAGAGAGTGAGAGGAGAGGTCAGGAGGGGAGGGAAGACAAAAAACACAAGAGGCAACAAGAGAGGGAAAAGAGGAGGTCAGGACGGGGAGCAAGGGGGTGAGGAAGAGGAAGAGGAGAAGTGAGAGCAAGGAGGGAGGAGCAGGTGGTAGAGGGGAGGAAGACGAGGAGGAGGAGAAATGACAAGAGGGAGGAGTGGAGGTCAGGAAAGGTGAGGAAGACGGGAACGGGAGGAGGTCAGGGGGCAAGAGGAGGAGGAGAGGAGGTGACAAAGACAAAGAGATGAGGAGGAAGAAGACAAGAAGAGATGAAGGGACGAGGAGAGGAGAGGGTGGGAGGTCACAGAGGTGGACAGGAGAAGAAATGGCGAGATGACAAAACCAGAAAAGGATGGAGAAGAGAGAGAGGAAGAGGAGGTGAAAGAAGGAGGAAGACATAGGGAAGAGGGAAAAAAGGAGGCGAGGAAGCAGAGTCTCGTCTCCTCGCAGCCCGTCAGGTTGATCTGTTCTGCTCGGAGAGGTCAGAGGAGGACAAAGGAGGTGAAAGAGGGAGAGACAGAGGAGGGAGGAGAGGAGGATGATTAAAGGCCGACGGAGAGCAGGAGATGAAAAGGGAGGTTTACAGAGGTGTATAGGGAGAGAGGGATGAGAGGAGGCGAGACAGAGGAGGTGTAGAAAGAGAGAGAGCGAGCCGGGTCAATAAAACATGCATGAGCCCGTCGCTCTGTGTACATCTGACTGTGTGTGTGTGTGTGTGTGTGTGTGTGTGCGTGTCTATGCACGAGTCATATTTAGCGTGTCTGATTTGGCCTCTCGTGTATCTGCGTGTCCTCGCGTCACGTGTAGCTACTTCCGAGTGTACGCGTGCATGAATGTCTCCATATGTGAATGTGTGTGTCTTCACGTGTATATGTGTGTGTGTGTGTGTGTCCTCAGCTCACACGGCGCCGTCTCCATCCAGCCATGAGCTGCTATAAGCCTGAGAGACTCTGTGCTCCGACGCACACTTATATTCAGTCGTATATAGGTCAGCGCGAGCCCGTCCACGCCAACAGTGACTGCGCCGCCTCACGGCCTCGTCTTCACATCATTTAACAGCAGATGTTGAGAGGGAAAAAATAAAAACGTGCGTTAAAGGAACAGAAGAAGTCGAGTTTTAAGGAGACAGGCCCGTCCGTCAACAAACACATGAAGGAATCAAAGACACACCACAAATAATTCATGTGAGCACGACGTCATGCTAACAGTGACAGTTAACGTCCTCATACCACTTTTATAACTTCTGTTGGAGGAGTTCTACACTCTGAGAGATTTAATTTAAAATGTGCTGGCTAACAGGCTATCAAGCTAAAAGTCATTGCTATGCTATGCTAACAATTTCACTTTGTTGGATGGAAGTGGACAGAGGTGCTGACAGGTAGTCAGGGGTACAATGTAACAACTTTGAGGAATCAAAGTCGCAGTGCGTTTTTAAACCGATTTATTTCGTCTGCTACTAGATGTTCATGAGTGACAGCAGACTTCATACTGAAAGCTGTTTCCCACCAGTCTGAAGTGGCAGTACAGAAAACCTGCATGCCATTTTTTTCTGCAGTGTCTCTGGGCTCGTTGTGTAGAGCGGACAGGCTGGGTGGCAGAGCAGCTCGCCTGTCTGCTCTGCCTAACGAGTCGGAAGGATGAGTGAACCTGACAGGAGCAGCAGAAGATCGAGAGAGAGGCCGGAGAGGTCGGTGTGTTTACCCGCAAAACTACAAGCATAGAGAACGCAACAACACTAGTAGGGCGGATCTTGGGTGGGATCCGTAACAATACCATATTTGGTCCTTGACTCGGTTGTTGAGATGTTGGATGTCATGAGGTCTTTCTCCCATTTTGACCTGGATTTCATTGGTCTAATGTATATTTCCACAGGTGGAAATCTGCTGACATCGAGGTTCGTCTGATTTTTTTGGGACGAATATAAGTGCTTGATGTGTAACACTAGTCTTCACTTTGAGTGACGGTTGACCTGATGCTTAAATCTGACAGCCGACTGAAACTTTAGCTTCCACCGCGTTGAGAATCAGTTGGTGTCTTGCAACAAGGTACAAATATACGTAGTTATGTTTCTCCAGAGGTTAGAACATGTGAATGAGGCCATTATGTTGCAGCTGCACCTTTAATTTTCTGTATAAACTGTGGACCTCCACACAGCCAGAGTCACCAGCTCTAAGAACATATGCACTACCGGTCCTGTAAGGCGCTTTGGATAAAAGGTTCCACCAAATGGCACATTTTAATGACAAGTTAAATCCTTTATGGGGATTTAGTGAAAAGGACTTAGAACTTCCTATTTAGAAAAAAATCATTTTATTTTTGGCCTGTCTTTTATAGGATAAGCTCAGCCATAGGCAGCCTGCAGTTTGTACAGATGAGAGACTCTTCCGGAGGTATTTCAGTTATTCTACAGTAAACAGTGAAAACACGTGAGCAGCTTTAATAAACTGCACAATCAAGTGATCGAGTTATTCAGTGAATTGTTCTGTTTTTCTTCATTTACTCGCACAATACTGGCACGTGTTGTTTTAAATGTTTTTTCTGTCTGGAGTTTAAATTGTCACAATATTGAGTTTTTGTGCCATTTGAAAACAATAATCATGAATGTTAACTGTCACCTCAACGTCTGGCTGCACAAATAGAATTTTCCCATTATTCACACTGCACAATCTTAAACCACAAACACATAAAAAAGCGAAGCGAATTCATGTTAAATTGGTCCATTTCTCTGCGTCCAGCTCTTCTTTGTCTGTACATGATGGGTTTAAATGTCCACAGTGGCTCCTGCAGCCAAACTGCACCTCATCACAAATGTTACTCTACATATATACCTTTATTCAACCAGGTAAGTTCCGCAGCGTTTACTGAGTGAAGACAAGATAGTGCCGAAAACAGAACTACCAACAGACTGTGACCTTCTTTTCCATCTGTCTTGTCTGAGATGACAATATGTGGTCTGATGGGGCTCCATCTTTCTTTGTCTACATGTTCACAGCGTAAGTAGAAGTCATCGAAAATCAAAAAGGCCTCAAATCCAACCACTAAAGCATGAACTAGGCAGTCCTCGATATAATCTGATTGGCGAGCTTGTCTGAGCTGGAGATACCGGGTCCACACCATCACCATGTGGGCCTGTGGTGCGCTGAGACGGTGGACTCGTCCCAGCCGACACTTACGTCAGATTCCCAGTTCGATTCACGTTGGGAAGGCAGCGTGCGACCCTGCTGTTCGACTGCAGTCACAGGCAGCTTTCTGGCGGTGGTAGCAGGAGTTTTTCCTTCTTCTAAATGATTGAATTTCTGTTCATTTTAACAATGAATTTATTGTTTAAAACAATAATGTTTGCAGATTTTCAATGAGCTTTTTATCACTATAATGTTTGGTAATAGTAAACTACACACCACTGTTGTTCTAACCTGTCCAAACTCAGCAGTGCTGGTAAACTATAAACCAAAATTCGGTTACTGCACTGCCTATTTCTTTACGACAAACATATTAAGTACCGTTTAGCTGCAATAGAGAAAGATCGTGAACCAGAAGTGGCCGCCATGTTGTGTCTGTACTTTGAAGAAGAGCTCTCTATTCTTTAAAACATCCCCACAATAACTCTGAGGAGAACAACAAGTCCTGCATCCTGTCTGAAGCTGAAGCACAGCTCACTCCACAGATAAATTATTATCACGGTTTTGTGTGGATGAACTTGACGTCAACCCCATCCAGCACCTTTGGGATTAACTCACAACACATGGGAACACATCCAAGTTGGACCTCAGTAATTCTCTTGGTCTTGTTCAACATTTGGTGGGAAGAGTGAAACCAGAAAGCGGATTAAAGACTGTGGTTTTGTAGAAAGACGCTGTCCACAAACTTCTGGCCACATAGTGTATGATCTCAAGCGTTTGTCTTGTTAAACGCAGTAAATAACCAGAGAAAACTGCCCGTGAGGCAACACTGAGGACAAAAAGGCCTGTTTTCAGATGGAAAACAGGCTCCAGCTCATTCATCCATCTTCTAAATCCACTCAATCAAGTTATCCATCATCATCTGAAACAAACCCATCCGTCCATCTCTTGTTGCTCCTTCTTTTTTTTTTTTAAATGCAGGACTTTCCTCTGACACGCTCGCTCAGGGATTTCAGGAGTGTCACCGACTGTCTCCTTCCTGCTGCTTATTTGTACCGTCGCCATCTGAGGAATTCAAGCTTCATCTACCAGCGCTCTCATTGTGAGTCGCTCCGGATAAGACTGCCTCAAATGCAAATGTAAATGTAAATAACCGTCCAGCGATGGTACTTGTGCGTATAAAGGCACTGCTGGGGGTGTAATGCATTCTTTCGCGGTGAGGGGGGGAAAAGAAAAGGCTTCCTCGTCTTCCTCTGAATAGGCAGGATGGGCCACCTCGCCGAAGAGAATTCCATTAGCATTGGTTTCTGTGGAGGGTTTTACTGTCACATGGGCTGTAATGCTGCCTCAGAGGGCCTTTACGGCCTGCCAAGAAAAATTTCTGGAGCCAGTTGTAGAGGGAGCCCTGCTGAGGAAAAAGAAAAAAGCTCAGGGCTCCACAAAAGGACTTCTAATAAACTTTTATCAGTCACAGTGCTTTGCTCCAGACCAGATTTATTCTTCCACGTTACTCTATTTCCACCCTCGTCTTTTATAGCTGCCTTTACTACGCTGAGGGTCTGGATCTGAATCGGGTCGGGGCCACGCTGCTTATGAACGCAGTCCGCAAGACATGAGGAGGAATGTGAATTAAATCCCCTGGATGATGGGAGATTTTGGCACGTTTTGGTTCTGATTAAAACCCTAATTTGACTGTGAGGAAATTAGACGGATATCATGAGGATTGAGAGGCTTTAAGATTGAAATATCTCACCTCTCTACTGATCCTCAGACCGGGCGGAGACTCCAACTATGTTCAACATCTTCAGTTTTAACCCGATCCTGCAGCTGGAGCTGCTGAACGGCAGAAATCTGAGAGCAGTAATTGTTTTTCTACAACACACCATTGTTCAATATGAAGTTTAGGGAACTAATATAGCCTACTTAAGTTTAGGAAACTGAAATACTAAGTTACGTTTGGGGAACAAAAATACTTGTTCCAGTCCAAGGGATGTGAAAATACTTGGGTAGGTTTAGGGAACTAAAACAATTGTTTAAGTTTAAGGAACTAAAACAGTGTTAGTTTTAGGGACCTAAAACACTTGGTTAGTTTTAGGGAACTAAAACACTTGGTTAGTTTTAGGGAACTAAAACACTTGGTTAATTTTAGGGACCTAAAACACTTGGTTAGTTTTAGGGAACTAAAACACTTGGTTAATTTTAGGGACCTAAAACACTTGGTTAGTTTTAGGGAACTAAAACACTTGGTTTGGATTAGGGAACTAAAACACTTGGTTAGGTTTAGGGAACTAAAACACTTGGTTAAGTTTAGGGAACTTAAACACTTGGTTAGTTTTAGGGAACTTAAACACTTGGTTTGGATTAGGGAACTATAATAGTCTACTTGATTAAGTTTAGAGAACTAGAAAACATGATTCGGGATAAAATGTTCCCTTTAACAACACTAAACAAGTGTTTGCAAGGATAACGTCTCTTGTGCATATTGATTCACGACCTTGTCAATCAATCAAAACAAACATATACTCGTGTGTATATTGATTGCAACATCTGCAAAACTTGGAAGCAATAAAGTTTATCCAGTTAAAACAAAGTGGAGAGACCTGAAAATTAAACTTATTTCTCAACAACTTTGCATCGATATCCAATTATTACCCGAGGCATCGAGGTGTTTGTTGTTTGATTGGCTGCTTGCAAACACATTAACTCATTGCCAATAAACTTGGACAAGCTCTTATCTCACTTATGAGAAACCTGAGGGAGATGCGTGCCCGAGATTAGCCGGGATGCCGAGACACGCACACACCTTATCTTGTTTACTGTTGGGCTTGTGTCTGCTCGCGCTCTGTTTCCATGGTAATATTAGGATTATTCCATGCTGAAATATTCTGAATATTGTTAATTCGTGTGTGAGTCAATCGGATATTGCCGATGCTCTGATTGCATTGATTTCTGAATGTGTTTATCTCGTGTTTTCTTTCCTCCTGCCTCGTTCTCTCCCACAATACTTTTATTCTTTATTCATTATAATGAAGATTTCTTTTATCACCCTCCCTGCAGCCAGACGTGCTTCTCTGCTTGCTCTCAGAAACGCGTCCGTACGCAGGATATAAAATTCTCTTTCTGCTCGACGTGCGTGGAGGTCAAAGCCGGTATTCACTGCCTTGCTGAAGGGCCCTTAAGCAGGGAGGTTTGCCTATACAGGGGGGCTTGAACCTGAGTGCTCCAGTGGAAGACCCTCTCCACGCTCCCCACTCAATCTCAAACAACTAACCGGGGGAACTCAAGGTTAAATAAAGTAAATGAAAGGAGAATAAATAATCACCGGTGAGCCGAGCATGGAGCTGCATATTATTTTGATTTGGAGGTGGAAGAAAAAAAAAATAAAATGAGAGGAGAGCGATTAGGAAACAGGGAGGAGAAGGAGAACGGGAAGACAAATTGAGAAACACGAGGTCGCTGACACACACACACACACACACACACACACACACACACACACACTTGCTCTTTTCCATTCAGTTTTATCCTCATTACATTTCATTCTAACGGGCTGCTCCTCCCGCTCAGACACCTGAATCACCCTCAAACACTCAGCAGCAGCAAAACACAGATAGACGGAAAAATTTAAATTTAATGCTCCTGAAAATTGGGCCGATTACTGATTTACTGTCCTGTGATTTTCAGATACTATTTCTAAAATGATACCCGAGTTGCCGTAAGCAGGAACATACACATTTTTGTATGAAACAGTTTCTCCGAAGTCAAAATGTCGTCGCTGTGCAGGAAGTTGAGTAACTGTTAAAATGTTTTTAACTCAGCAACTATTTGACCAAAGAATATCAATGAAGCTAATTATCACACACTAGATGCAGTTTTTGATACTCTGCTAAATGCAATTTTTTTCAGTCACAAAAAAGAAGAAGTAGAAGAAGAATAAGAGACTAAATTCACTTTTAAAACTGAACAAAATCAGTTTATTCAGGCTTGTAAATGTTGTCAATTAAGAGCTTTTCATCAGGCCTCTTTAATCTCGGTTAATCTTTTCCTCTACTGTTAGAATTATTTAAACTAAATGCCAAACTTATAACCTCCTTCCACTGGTTAAAATTCCCACTTTGACCGACTACGATCGGGCTTTTGTGCAACAATAATGTGTAAACTCGGGTCAGTTGTCTCTGCAGCAGACGCAGGTTTTTATCAGCTCGGCTCGGCTTTGATCCAAACGTAAGACCCGGGTGAACACGCTAAATAAGAAATTCATTTGGGATGCGGTCTATTGTTGTTTTCTCTTCTGATACATCTGTTTCCGGAGCATTCGTGACGTTAAATGTGACGCTTCAGATAAAAATCACAGCCTCGTGGCATTAGTTGTTGTTTCCACAGTTTTAAACCAGTCACACCACTTCTGGTTTGTCGGTGAGTCTTAGTGAATGAGGAGAGACGAATAATTCAACAACTCTGACCAACTGTTGAAATATCAGACTGTGAAAATACGTAAAAAACAATACTGCTTTAAAATATGACTCCAAACAACTAATGGATTATCAGAAGCTCCACGTACAAACATAAAGCCCGTCCACTAGAATCACTGACTCCACCCTCCTGTTCTGTTCTGGTACCAAACCACAAAGGAAGAAAATGTTCAGGTCTTTGTTGGAACTCTTAAAGTTTCCAAACAGTGTAAACTTCATTACGACAGAACTCCACTTCACCAAAGTGGAACCAGAAACCTCGTAATGGTGTTCCCCGATAGATCTGATTTCACTGCTGCAGCTGATTATTTAAGGTGGAATGGCGGCGTTAAGGCAGCTGGGTCAGATTCTGCTCTGCGGGGGATGATTAAAGGGGCCACTCGGGGAGATTTTTACGGTGCCGCAACATAAACTGAGACTAACACATCTGCAGGGGGCGGACCGACGGGATGATCAATACAGATGACTTCACTTCCTGAACAGGTGGCTTTGCAAACTCACAACTCGGGATGAAAAACGTGGTTGTGGTTGTAGTTTTTACGAGCTAAATGATAAAGGACGGCGTGATTCACGAGAACAGATCTTCAAACTCACCGAAATAGCAGAGAGGAAACGTCAGGAAAGGTCACGAGGACGAGTTAGACATCGCTCTGCTCAATCGTCATCAAAGCACAAAGATATCTGATCCTTATCCTCAAAGCTAACACGCAATTCATAACCCCGACACATCCCGTCGTCCTCCTGGCTCACATCCCCGCCTCTGCTGAGCTTCCAGAGCACAACATGAGCGGCTCATTTATGGAAGTATTTTAAACATTTGTTAGAATCAGATGATCTGCTTCATGAGGTCGATTAAGCATCGACCACAGAGAGGAAAAGAAAGGAAATACCAGGTGAGGCTGTGTAAGGGCTTCCATTTGCAAAGAAATAGAAAAGTAACACATACGACACCTGGAGACACAAACCACGAGTCAGTCAATTCATACACCAGTTACCCCAAGAAGACGAAGAAGCTCACGGGCACCGTCGTGGCTGTCGTCGGGTCTCCAGACACTTTAACTGTCGGATCATAGACGGTTTGTCTGAACGATGCTCGGCCGTATCACGACGACACACGTAAACACGTCAAACCACATACTGAACGCTGCGGCTCAACATAAAGAAACGTGAGGCGCCGTTCTTCCCGGAGGAGAGCAGATCAGAGCTTCAGGACGTTTTCCAGCGACAGAACCAGATATTTTGGGCCACAACATCATGTTTTCTAACTCTGACCAAGTGCACGAGAACAGAGTTGTGACGAGAGAGAAATACAAAATTCAACCTCAACAAACATAAAGTTGGGAGATAAAGAAACGTTCTGTGAATGTGTCTACTGAACATCAGTGATTAACTCAGACGTTGGTTAGTAAGTTGTTCTTTTTAAGAATCGTCCCGAGCATCATGTTCCCTTAAATCTCTGCTCACGTGACGTAAACCGTTTCTACTCGTGAGCATCTCAACTTTTGTCTTCCGTCTCTTTAACTGAGTGAAATATTCAAACTCGGAACATTTGGTTTCTCTCCTCGATCCGACGGTAAGAAAGATCCTGTGCATCATTTATAAACATTTCTGAAATGAAATGAAGTTGGAGTGTTTGTCGTCAGCGGGGTTAATGAGGTCTCTGAGAGTACAGTTTGTTTTCTTGTTTCAGGAGAGCAGCAGAACCTGGTGTTCTCCATAATGAGACAGTTAATCTGCTCCAGAAATGTTTAATTTCCAGGTGTGCCGGTTCTGAGCTGACGAGTCGTTTCAGGTCTTCTGTTTGGTGCTCCGGCCGCTCCGGGTTGGAGGTTTGCGAGGGTTTTTCCTCTCGCGGGCTCTTGTGGTTTTCGGGCCGGCTGCAGCTATTTAATCAAAATAAAGTGATTATGAATATGCAAATCGAGTCATTTACTAATTGTCGCAGCCAATCCGTCGTAAATTAAGCCGAAATTTGAGGAAAAACTCATTTTGGGGCATGAATGAACGCTGCCTGTCACAGCGATGTCGGAGGTCAAAGGTTCAGCGGATGCTTTCTGCGTGTCCTTGAGCCAGACGTCGAACCTCCCTGCAGGCCCGCCGACCTCTGACCCTGAACTAACAGCCGAACGTGCATCGCTGCGAGCCAAATTCCTGATGAAATCATTTGGAATATTTTCACTGAAGCATCTAAAGCGACCTGCTGAGAATCTTCTAACGTGGAGCGCCGGCTGCTGCCGACGGACTCTTTATTTACAGAGCGGTTTGTGTCATTTTGGCTGAAAACGGCGAGCTGCACACAGCAGAGGACGGCC
>OMLP01043467.1:0-16548 GCA_900302685.1 Spondyliosoma cantharus | reverse complement strand
ATACTGAGGGAGATAGAAGCCTGCGGTGGAGGGGCGCAGTAATGGGTGGCCTCTGAAAAGTTGATTTCAAGCACTAAAAATGTACCCTGAATGTTTTATCAGGGTATCCTGAGATGCACTTTAAATGGATATGCATTTTTGCATCCTGTGTATGTCTGAATGTATCGTATGTTGAAAGAAGATATTAGCGTAGCCAAATTGGCACGTCGTCGAAACTTGACGTCAGAATACTCAAGTTAAGGTTTCAGATAGCTTTAACCCGTCGAACTAGTAGACACTATTGTACAATCAAAGAATCACACACTGAATGTGAACACACACTCATTGTCGCTCAACAGAACAGATAGTGGAGAGCAAAGAGAGTGCATACATGTGCCTCAGCCAAGAGCAACAGTCCTTTAAATTTAAACATGTTCGAAATGCATCTGGATTGGATTTGCATTCAGAATGAGTTGAATAAAAAGAATGATTAATTTTTTTTCAGCCTAACTATTTTATTGAAATTTGTTATATACTTGTTTGATATCCAGACAAACAAATAAATGGGATTTTAACATCTTAATGGAAGAAATGAAGAAAAAAGCTGCTAAAAAAAACTGCTCTTGGAACAGTTCACATTTTTGTTAATAGGCTTATTTGTTTTCTCGCCCTCTGTAAGAACACACTGCCCTAATGCTGAATGTTAAGCTACAACATGCAGGTGGTTAGCTTGACACAACACAAACATCTGAAAGGGGTAAAAACAATCTGCCCACCGGCAACTCAGAAGCTAATTAATTAACACATTATTTCTCATGTCTATTAAAAGGATCCATTTGATTTTAAAGGTGGAATTATGAGCTGTGCTATTTTTGTTCGAGGCGCAGAGACTTTCTGGAGTCTCGTCTTAACAAAGGTTTTCTGGCAGTCTTGTCAGATTCCAGGAAGTCACGCCTCCAGTCGTTATGCTAACTGTCTCCTACTGTAACTGTAGCTTAAACTGACAATACACAAGTTTCTTGCTTTAACGTATCATTATGAAGTAAATGTATGTAATGGCTATAGAATAATGACACCACTGGCTTTATTGGTTCCTTACAAACCTCGTGCAGCTTTGTCTGCGACCGGACACCATTTCTATCTGCTTTTCACATCTCCGTTATACTAATAAATTAGTAGTTTTGTGATGTGTATGTGGTAGTTGCTCCTATGGGAGAAAATGGGAAGCCATTTAGTTGCTTTTAGAAAAGTTGCACCGACAATAATTCCACTTGGAAACACAAGAAGAGGAGAAATCTCTGTTAATATATAGTGTACTTCTCATCTAACTCCAAACAAGAAAACAAATTATCATGTATGTTTTAAAAATGTCTAAAATTCCCCCGGTAATATTTATGTGTGTGTTGTGAAGCAGGGAGCTTCATAATTTAAAACTGCCTAACCTGTTTTACAGATTGTCGTGTAACGTGCTGATTTCTACAGAACAATATAAACTTATGTGCCTGCGTGTGCCTGTGTGTGTGTGCGTGTGTGCGTGCGCGCGCGCGCGCGTGTGTTTGTGCAAACTCGTGCACGGCCCCATGTGTTTTTTCTTCTTCTATGTGTTTTTTTTCTCCTCGCAGCACCAGTGGTGGTCCGCTGTCTGCTGTGGCCTCTTGTTTGAGCTGCAGCGAGCCAGCGTCTGGTTAAATCGAAAGTTCGAGGAGTCCCTGCTCTGCTCCCAGATCCGGACTGAGGGGGATTATTGTAATGACTTAAGGGGACGTTTGGGTGGGTGGGTGTGTGTGTGTGTGCGTGCGTGTGGGCAGGGGTGTTGTCCCTTGTTGAGTGAAGGTTCAACAGCCTCGAACCCGCTAAGGTAGAAGGAGCTTTACCGGCCAAACATCCGCACAGGGCGCCGCTTGTCCCGATTTGATTTCGGACATATTTGGGGGATCCATCAGAAAACTGATGAAAGGAAAATATAGAGCTAATCCTTGTTAAAATTGAGGGTCTTGCAGCTCACACACACACCCACAGGCATGCAGGCGTACACACACACACACACACACACACATATACATATACAGACACACACCCTGTAGGACATGTGTAACCTAAGTCTGTTGTGATTCCTTTTCTGGTGAGGCCTGGGGGAGTCTAGGAGAGGTTAAAGAAACACGGCGCAGTGTGAAAACACACTCGTGAGGTGTGCGGCCTGAAATCTGACACGTACACACACACACACACACACACAAGGCTTTGATTAATTGCGTCTGCCTGTGTTTGCCAGTGAAACAGTATTCATTCAGGTTAGGGACCCTCTCTTAATAAAAGGTCAGTGGATAAACAGCTCGGCGAGGCAGCCATTTTGGGGGATTAATCCTCGGGTTGGCCTCGGTTACCTCCGAGACGCTGAGGTTCAGAGGTGAGGGTTGTGAACTGTTACAAGAGAAACAGAAAATGGCTGCTCACATTTACTGGCTAATGAACAGAGCGGCCTTTTTCGGTTCAATCGGGTCCGTGCGGCAGTTTGCAGACCGGGATTCAGGGATAAATACTGAGAGGTCACTGAGGGGGACGCAGGAAAATGAGGCTTTGTTTTTAATTCATTATAATTGTTTCAATTTAAAGGTGCAGTACGCAGTTTTGGGGCGTGCATTTAAATCAGGAGAGAAAGATCTTAATTATCCCTGAACAATACAAACAAACAAACTCTCTTTGTTTTCATGACTGAATAAACTGAATAAACAAACTGACCATAAAGAACAACACAATTTCATTCTGCGTTACTTTGTTTATATGTGGCGGACCCTGCCACCTTTCTAGCTTCAAACATTGTCCTGGGGAGCTGATTTTCTTCTTGTTTATTCAGTTATGGAAAAAATAAATATTTCTGAGTTTGTATTATTATTACCACATTAATATTAAATATTAAAATGTTGTGTTTGAATTTCTTCTCCAAAATGACATCGTGCCCCTTTAAAATAATCCCTTAAGGAAATTAATCATTTATGAATCACTAAATCACCACCAGCGAATTGGGGGGAAAAATAAGGGATCTGTAGTTCAGGCTGATTTTTTTTTCCTTCTTACTGTGAAACAAATTCCATGAAGAAACCCAAAATCAACAACGAATTCATCTTAGAAGAAATAGATGTCTAATATATCGAGCTCCATCAATGAGACCACCTCAGGTACACAGTCCTGCTGCCGAAAATATGTGAAGAGCTGCAGATAACGATTGTGTTCAGTGTCGATTCATCTGCAGATTATTTACACAATGAAAAAAATTGTGATAGATGCTCATTATAATTACCACGAGCCCAAAGTCACGTCTTTAAATAACTTATTTCGTCCAACGAACAGTCCAAAACCCAAACACTCCTCAGTTGCTGTCATACATGACGAAGAGAAGCGGCAAATCCTCACATTTAAGAAGCCACAACCAGCAAATGTTTGACATTTTTGTTTGAAAAAATGACTGAAACGATTTATCGATTATCAAGAGGGCTGGCATCCGACCTTCATTTGATCGACTAATTGTTGCTGCTCTAAAAATGCGTATTCACCCACGGCTAAAAATAGTTCCACATCAAAAAAATGAAACCAAAATACAACGAGTATTTATTCATTTATGAATTAAGATTTACATTTTCAGAAGGGATGAATAAGCTTGAGATTGCGTGCCACAGAAATAATAGGGAAGCCTGAAAATATTGAGCGACAGACGTCGTTGGTTCAGATCTGTTAACCCCTGCTGCTCGCTAATGATTTTGATGAAACGATATTTCACTGAAGCTCACAGCGGGAAAAATGTGAAGTATATTTCTGGTTGCGATGTGTTATTTTCTGCGCGGAAAGGCTGTTTTTTTCAACTGTGCATTTAATAGCTGCTGTGCGTGATACGATAACGGCAACAACTGACAATAATGGCCCCTCCTCTGCAGCCACTCCAGCAGGTGTGTGTGTGTGTGTGTGTGTGTGTGTGTGTGTGTGTGTGTGTGACCTGCTCCTAAGATGTGTCTCTTTCAGTCTCTCCCTCACACACACACACACACACACACACACGCTCACCCCAGGAAGGCTGAAGCAAATGTTACTCCTCAATTATTCAACTGCTTTAAATGGCAATCTGCACGAAAGCAGCGCTGGAGATGAGAGAGCCACTGGAGCCCCACACTGTATGTGTCATATAGGAATACATGCATATACCGTATAAACTGTATTTTGGCAGTTTTTTTTTCATTTTTTTTATAATTTGACTTTCACCATCAAACAATCAAAGCTCAACCACAAACAACACGCGGCAGCACATATTTAAACTGTGACACCGACGTCGATGTGCTGTGTCATTAGATTGTCACCTCGTGATTTAAGGAAGCATATTGAACACATTTAGGAAGACACCGGCATCAGCAGATTTCCTGTGTGGACAGCAAGTCCTCGCCGGGCGCCTCCACTCTCACATGTTACTGATTCCGAAAGCGACGGGAGAGCGTTTCATATTCCTACCGTACGCATTCTTTTGTTCAGCGCCACATGTTTGTTTAGGACGATATACAATCAAACCCCGGCGACGCTGAGGCATCAACAGATGAATAGTGATGAGGTCAGGGTAAATATTAGTCGTGTGCTGATAGCAGAGATGATAAATGTGGGGAACACAGACAAACACACACACACACACACACACACACTTTCAGTCGGCGCTCGGAGGCTGGGATCGGTTTGTGGCTCTGCTGTAGGCCAGCACAGCTTGGAAACTGCGGCGACAGTGTCAGCACTGTTTTGGGTTAGACAGACATGAGTTTTGAACAGGAACATGCTGGCCTCTCAGTGTGCTTCATTATTGTCTTCATTACCAGTTTCAGCTTTAAATACAGACGTTTCAAAGCTGCTCTGATGAGACTGTCTTTAATTCTGAGGAAAAACAATTGCTGCCGACCTCATTAAAGCGAAACGCTGCATCCCAGTCCCACTGTGATTGACTGTTTTTGCCAAAAAAACTTTAATTGTTCACCTTTTTATTGTAAAGGCTGAGAATCGCTGCCCTGAATAATTTTCTAGCAGTTCAAATAAAAAGATTTACAAATGGTCAAACAAATTTAGATTACAAATTATTAATTAAAGGTGCACTCTGTAGTTTGGGGCCTAAACAAATTAAATAAACAAACTCACTGAACGACTGAATTAAAAAACTGAACACACCGTTTGTATTTCTGCTTCAGAACTACGCAGCACTCCTTTAATGTTTTAAAGGTTGGTAATAACTTATAATGAAAAAGAAGCCACAATGACTGTTAACTGCCCAGCAACCCAAAAGCTGTATTATAAAAATGACTTAATAGCTTTAAAGCCTGAAGGATAAGAACTTTTGATGTTAAAAATTGCGGTTATTGTCAGCAAATCATATGAAACGACACATGTACGTGTTATTTCCGTTGATTCCAGTTGAAGCCGTGGTGTATAGTTGTTTCATTTATCTTTTTAAAAATGTGCCTGTAGTTTTTGGCAAACGTTCGTCAAACCGGTGTCAATAGCGCCTTTGTTGGGGACTATTTTCAGCTGTGGATTAATACACATTTGGAGCTCCAGAGCGTATTTACACACCAGGATGTGTATGTATGGTTGTTTCAGAATAAACAGCAGTGCCTGTGTTGGTGGTTATAAGGGAACATGTCACCCAGTGGAGCAGTGTGGCTCACTGTTATGTTTTGATGCGCAGAGGAATAAGACACATGAGGCAATACTTGCCGTGTATTGTACAATATAATATCACATCAGAATTATCTGTCACTAAATTATTTGATAAAACATGAAGGCATAAAGAATGCCTTTATGCCTTCATCTTCCATCCGTTTTCGTTGTATATACATTGCTTTTAACTTTCGCAGCTGATTTTGGAGCGATCCTGTGCACTGTGTGCCATAGGAAGATCAGAAAAAATGCCAAACAGAGCTGCATTACATTCATCAATCAGTTAGCTCGTTTGTTTTATGCTCAGGGAAAAGTTTGATGGTGTATTTGATAAAACTGGTGCCCGCTCGCTGCGTAACCAGGCTGTCTTTATCAGAAAAACTACCACATAGGTCGACTGTGACAGCAGCTTATTATGACCCATGTTGACGTTTCCTGTTAGGTGGTGACCTCTAGTGGCTGTCGTAATTATTCGGCCAATTAAGGAGGAAGTCGGGCGGAGTTGTACGAAGAGACAATATCCACATAGGACGGAGGGCGAGGGCAAATTTTTTAGGCGAAACAATCACAGGACGCTGTTCTTCAAATCAACGGTGCGTTACGTTACGTCACGTACGTTATGTAACTGAAGTTATTTACGTAACGTGGGTACGTTTGGATGTCTATTTAAAGACAAAATGTAGCTATTTAAACTTAAACCATAATGTTTTCCTAAACCCAACCAGGCAGTTTTAATGCCTAAACCCAACCACACTGCAACTACTTACACTGTAAGAAATAGAAAGTAAAAAAAAAACAATAAAAACTAGTCTGAAATGCTATGTCCGGGGTGATTGTGTCTTATATGAAGTACGATGAGATATTTTTGGATAGAAATTAAACGAATATACTCTTTTTATTTTGATTTGATGATCTTTTATGTCAACTTTTGCAGAATTCGACGAAGGTCCGTTTGCCGGTGCTCAACGGTCATGTTGTTTCGGGAACAGTGACGCATGTCGTTCTTGTGGTTGCTGGCATGTTCAGTCGTTTAGGTGTGAGGATGTGCTGTGTGTTACGTATAGAGCGCATGCAGCGGTGCATTCATCGACTTCTAGCAACATATCTCACAAAACTGGCTACTTACCCGGCAGACCAACTTCATGATTTATTGGCTCTGTTTCTGCTCCATGCGCATACGAAAGCTCAGAAAATAAGCTTCCATCCATCTGTAAAGAAATGCATCCCCTTGCGTTGAACACTAGGTGCTTGTGTCCGCAAAACAAGACTGTATGGAAACGGGAGGGTCAGCAGAACGGCCTCGAATGCATCCCGGGCCCTTTGCTGCACGTCATTCCCTTTAGCTGCCTCTCCTGCCTCTCTCTACTGTCAAATAAAACAGGTGGCAAACGTAAAATCTTTAAAAAAAAATAATAATAATAAAATAAGTAGTAGAAAGTAGTAGCAAAAGATCACATGACTCCATACCTTACGCAGTGAAGCAATGAGTTTACAGAGTGGAGAAGCTGGTCTGCTGTGGCGAAGGTGAAAGGTGGCAGTCAGTGTGGGTGCTGCAGCACCTGGTTAACTGGCCTACCATCCCTCTCTTTGTATTTAATACAGCGG
Source organism: Spondyliosoma cantharus (assembly GCA_900302685.1). Classification (NCBI taxonomy): domain Eukaryota; kingdom Metazoa; phylum Chordata; class Actinopteri; order Spariformes; family Sparidae; genus Spondyliosoma; species Spondyliosoma cantharus. The sequence continues at coordinate 9,285 of OMLP01043467.1, read as the reverse complement.
TGATGGGATAATCCTCCCACTTCTACACGATAAAGATGTCTCTATCCTCTGGCCCTTATCACACATACACACACATATACACACACACACACACATATACAGGGACATCTAAGGCACAGTCTGTGTATTTGAGGTACCAATCTCCTAGGAGCAGCTGTAGCCTACAGCCTATATGGAGATGGAGGGGACCCAGTCACCCTGACCCCGTCACCCCGCACACACTGCACAGTTCTCGCAGAACAAGAGGCGAAGGCTGGGGGAGGGCCGCAGTTCACTGGAGCTACTTCAAAAGGCTCACTATAGAGACTTAGAGAGCATTATCTGATCTAGGTGTCTGCACACAGAGATGGTGAAACAGCTCTGTCCACCGCTGAGGAGGAGGTGAGAATAAAATAGATGCCTGCTGATGGCTGTTGAGTTCATTTACTGTGCTGGTTGCTTTAAAGGAAAGCCACTGCATCGTGCTTTGTTTTGACTGCATTTACAAATATCAATCTTTAATTGATGCCAAAGTGCCATATCAGGATATCAGGATGGATGAAATTAATTCTGACACCCTGGACTAATTAAATAAACAAGAGCATGATCCGTTATGATCGTGCATGTGACCACATTACAGCGCAAAGCGTCAGTATTTGATGACTTGCTTTAAAGGTGCACTACGTCGTTTGCACGTTTCAATCAGAAGAGAAAGATCTTCACTGACTGATGTTCAGGGTTGAACAAACTAAATAAACAAACTCTTCATTTTCATGCCTGAATCACAAACTGACCTTTAAGGGGCAACACAATTTCATACTGTTTTACTTTGCTTATATGTGGCGGACCCTGCCACCTTTGTAGCTTCAAACTGAGTTTTGGCGACCTTATTTTCCTCTGAGGAAGGCTTAGATTTCAGTTAAAAATGTATATTCTTTTAATTTGTATTATTGCCTCATTAATACTGCAAATATTATCTTTGTGAGTTAATTCTTTTCTCCATAACTAAATAATGTCTGAAAATAATGTACTATGTTGTCTTACTGCAACACTACATGCAGCAGCTGCAAGTAACCCTATAGAGTGATTTCTGCTGCCCAAAATGAGGAAGCATTTCCCATAAATTCCCCTTTTTTACTGTACTACAGAGAATGGCTTCATTTGCTTTCCACTGCGCCCATCATTTGAAACACAAATTATTTTTTTTTAAAAAAAAGCAACGCCATCTTCAGATTTTTGATGCTCATAAAAAGTGCTATCTGCTATTTAAACTTGCAGATTTCCGACCCTGAGTTAGATGCCACACACCTTCTTGCTGGTGATCTGTTTTTTGTGTCTTACTCTTTAAATCGATATGTTGTCGATTAACACAATTAGTTAAAACACAAGTGCAAGCTGCAGGAATCCCTTCTCGCGCTGCTGACCGCATTTTGCCCCAACGGTCGGCACCATTTACCTGTAAAAAAAAAAAAAGAAAAAAAGAAACAGAAAATTAAGACTCGATCAAATCCACCAGCGTTGCCTGCGAATGTATTCAACCAGAACCCAATAATGCAATTAAAAGTTAGCGGCCCACCCAGTGATGGGTTCAGATTGCAGCTGATTGTCAGTGTATTCCTGGTGCGGTGGAGCTGATGTTAGCAGCAGGTGCTGGGTATCATGTACCTGCACAGGGCTCCAGCTAGTGCGTATCACAGCAGAGCGGTGACTGTTGATTATAAGGCTCTGCAGTAGGGATGCTCATTAATCACCTCGCTACTGATAATCTCATTTAGCGCCGCCAAATTACCTCAGGCTATCGCGTTGTGTGCGCGTCTTGTGTGTGTGTGCGTGTGAGCGAGTGTGTAAACATTCGCCCCTAATTATGGGCCCATTACTCGCACTCAACCCCCCATACTGCTCTCTCTCCCTCACTGTCATTCTCATTCTCATCATCAGCAAGCACGCGCGCGCGCGCGCACACACACACACACACACACACACACACAGTGTTATTGATCTACAGATAATAGTCTGCCTCCACAGCTGAGGAGGATGCTTGAGGTTTAATGACTCTATAATTACTAACACAAACAGTGGTGGATATCACTCCCTGGGTGACGCTCAGATATCCTCAGATGTTGGTGTCTGCTGCCACCTACCTGTCACACCGAGAAGTGACTGAATGGAGAGCGGTCGTGTGCTGATGCAGCCTGCAGAGGGCAGTGCAGGGGGAAGTACTTAGATCCTAGTATCAGCAGCAGCATGTACTTGGAGAATTAAAAGTAAATGTACTTATAATGCAAAGTTGCACCTTCCTGAGTGATAAACCATTTTACGCATTATATTATTCTGCTATATCATACTGCTGTATATAGTTCATGCATCATATGACATGAGTACATGAGTAAAATGTTGAAGGTGCACCGTGATGTTTCAGGAAAAAAAAAAAGTTAAGCTCAGTTTGTAAAGTAAGTTGCAAAGTTATGATTCACAGTATTAATAAAGTAATAATCACTCACTCATCCTCTCTGTGCTGTCTGCCAACGGTGGCAAGGGATCTCCACTTGACCCTCGTTGCTGTACTGGGGGCTGTCGCCAGAGTTATTCATCTGCCTTTCAGCCCATTCTGAATTTTTTTCAGCGTCAGGTGTCTTTGGGTCGCCTACGGTTTATTTTCCCCTGGGGTGTCCAGCGAAGAGCTGGTCTGGGAAGCGAGTTGGGTGGCGTGCCCAAAACATGTCCATGCCATCTCCATGAAAAAGGAGGAGAATTGGGCTTGGGGCAAGCAACCTCCACCCATAAAACCCCGAATGCTACGGAAACGATAGCAAGAGAAAAAGCTTCACCTGGCAGAGATGCAGATGCAGATGCAGATCAGCCAACTGGATGAAAACCAAAAGGACGCCTCCAACCCAATAGCTGACCTTCTGACGCTTAAACATCATATGCTAGTTGGAGGTTGGAATTTGGGGACTTCCAAGCTGGCAAGTTGGTGCAGAATATGAAAGTAATAATACAAACTCAAAAATGCTTTTTCCAAATAAAAAAGATGTCCCAGAGGGGAGTAAGGTCCCTAAAACTCAGTTTGAAGGTGGACAGGTCACTTCAGAATGGTCCTGCATATATAAACAGAGCAACACAGTATGAAATTGTGTTTATTCAGTCATGAAAATCAAGCAGTGAAGATGTTTATCTTGCTATACAAATGATTGACTACATAGTGCACCTTTAATCTGTAAAGCAACTAGCAGTCAAATAATCTTAGTTGTGTAAAAGGTTCTATATTTCTTATTTAAAAGGAGTTTATTAGAAGGATGAAGTAGCATACAATGAAAAAAAAAAAAGTAAAGAATTAATTGTACCTTAGAATTGTACTTCAGTGCAGTACTACTTATTTCTAATAACTGCTAACATTGTTTGTAAAAGCAGCATTTGCAGTCCATGTGTAACAGACAGACAGCAGGTCTACCACAACAGTTATAGTATAAAATTCTGTTGCATATTCAGCATCTTCATTCAATACATAACGTGCAAGACAGCCTACAGTGTCACGAATACGCAAGTCAGCAGCAGTTGTAGCATGGCTAATGTTAGCTGTGTTAGCCTCCCCCTCCGTGATTTCTCTGCCGGTTTCTGAGGTTGAAGGTAGGATATGTCAGACTCTCTTGTTCAGTAAGTTACAAAACACACGAATGTTTGAGCACTTGGGATAATAACACAGATAACTGGTCACTATGTTTCAGTAATGCATAGTTAGCTGACTAGTTTGCTGTGATGGTTAGGTGGAACACGGTGATTTAGGGTACAGTTAAGTTAGCTTGCTCACACGTTTCATGACTATCGCCGATGCTGTGTTTAATAAAGGTTTTTCGACAAATGTATCTTTGCTATTATGTTGTATTTATGTATAAGGCCAATTTGTAAAAGATTTATTTAAAAACAGAAAAAAAGAGGCAAAAAAAAAAAGTAGGCAAAAAAATGATCAACAAAATGTGAAGAAATAAATGTTTTTACATTGTGAAGTCCATTTACTGTGTTGCAGAGGAGTTAGCATGCTAACCAGCTAGCCCCAGTCCGTCCTAGTCTAAAGCTCCTGTGCCAGCGGTGTAAACACTAAGGCACATCTGATCCCCAAGCTCTCAGTCTGGACTGCTAGCTATGTGGCTAACTGAGCTAAATTGCTACAGCAGGTACAGTTAGAGGCAGTTAGCGGTTACTCTCGTGATGTGCTGCACCTTATTTGCTTTGAGTATGTTGCACCTCTAAAGGGGCTCTGTGATACTTCTGTTTTGTGGTGGAAGTAAGTAATTGATTTGTGTTAGCAGACTCCATAGATCTGAATTAACGTTAGCTACTGTCGCTCTGTGTCAGTGGAGTGGAGAGAGGCACTGAGACGAGACGCTCCAGAGCATGCATAAAGTCACATTTGTTGGACTAACGGGGGCGATCCGACTCATTATCCTTAAAAATGAAATCCACATTCCAGCAGCATTTATCATCGTCCACAGGCTTGTACAGACAACCAAAAGAGACAGGAAGGTCTTATTTGACATGTCATGTTACAATCAGCTCACATATGGCCAATAAAAAAAATGATTAATACATGTAAACTGCAACATATTTTCACATAGAGCCCATTTAATGTGTATTTTCAGACACATTTAAAGTGACAATAGACATGTCTCATTATAAGGTGAATTTTGATTGCACAGTAGTAGTGGATATAGAACAATGGCAACACTGATGGGTGACTATTGACCTCGCTTTCTCGTGCAATTTTGTCTGCCACGGGCACCAATCTCCCAGGAAGATGAAGGCTGACCTGCGATCCAGTCAGGCTGCCACCATTTATATCCACTTCACCTCTCCATTGTAGACTAAAAGAATTCATTAACTCACATTGTGTCTTGTGTTGCTGGTAACTGCAACTCTGAGGGAAGCGTAAAGCGATCCTGTTGTCTTTGACACATTGGTGCCAACAACATCACCAGCATGTGGGAAAGTTGTGTGTTTCCACTTTAAATTTTGGAGAAACTAAAAACTTTCAAATTATCATCAAGCAATAATTTGGCGCCTTCTGTGCAGTAACTCTGAGGACCCCTAGGGGTCGTGGACCCCCGTTGAAGACCCAGGTGGTACAACAATCTTTTGAAGAGTGTGACAAGTTTATTTTTAGCCCAATTAGAATTATAACAAAATTTAAAAACAGATTTAAAACAGGCATATTTTTGTCATTATTATTGGGGCCAATGTAATTAATAATTAAGGCCCTGGGATATATCTGTATTTTCATTAACTTCTTTCGATCAGTTGTTGGCCTACACATTGTTTGTTATTTGAACATATCCTCCGACCTGCCTCTAGTGCAATATGCATCCACGTGGCATGTTCCTATTTTTATTTCAGTGTCCGATTACGTTTCTGTTTATTCTACACAAATTCTGCGGTTCTTCTCTTTTCCGTTGTTTATCTTCAGCATGTGCAAATGTACAAAAAAAAAGTCCCGGATCGCAGTGGTATAGCCACATTCCCTTTCAATTCCCCAACCAATCTCGAATCTCACCTTCATTATAATTCTCATTCCGTGTCATCCAGGTCTGGTGAATATCATTACCCACTTCAAAGCAGGAGACAGAGGAGGACTTTAATCACAAAGTTCCAGCGATAGTGGGGCTCTGTAACCCCAGGGTAGTTTAGCGCAGCCGATCCCAGCCAAATGAATATGGAGATGGAGTGCTGTACATGTGGGAAGACTTATGATAACTGGAGGATGGAGGCGTAAGTGGAGCTGAAAATGAAGAGTGTGAGTGTGTGTGTGGCGGGCTCCATCGTTAGGCTTGCATAGACTGGAGTTGCAGTTTAGAGGAAGTACTTATTGCTGCAATGAATCACTCATTTAATATACATATACAGGAGGAAAATGATAAAACTGGTCTGTGAAGATCAGAAAACACCTTTTAAATATGCAAGCTGCTAAATGTGACCACCAGGGGGCAATCATGTTACACCCTGTACGTTTCACACCTCATTTTTCAAGGCCAAGGAAGGACTTGGAAAGAATACTTATTGCTTTTTCAGGAGGAATTCAATAGATGCCAAAATGATTAGACTTCTTAATCAAGCACACTCGAGCCTGGCCCGCGAACAAAGTGTGTAGGTGGCTCGAGAGTGGAAACACATCCAGTATGAGTGTTCTCGCCGCTTTTGTGCATCTCATTACATGAGGAGCAGCATTCAGGAACTGACATTTGATGAAATACAATGAAGGATTCAGGTGTTTGTCTTCTTTTAAGCCAGCGGCATCTTTGGAGTTCTACGCCGGCTGGAGGCGGGCTGAAAGACCTCAAAGAAAGAGGGAATGAGGAGGAAGAGAAAGAGCAAGAAAGGGGCGAGACAGAGTGATAAGGCGACAAGTTGTCCTTGCGTGGTGAACCGTGTCTGCAGCGCGCGTCCTTTACCATGGCGACCCAGACACAGGCCTGATAAAAATGCAACAGGGCATCGTCCTCCCTCCCCTCTCCCGTCTCTCTCGGCTCCCCCTTGTATGCTACGTCCCTTCCCCTTCTTATCTATTTTCACGCTTTACTCTCCGAACACGCACTCGCCCTCCTTCCTCCCTCATCACCCAGATAAAACTCCCCCCACAACTCTCTCTCCCCCGCTGCAGTTCTTCTCATCCAAGCTCTCCTCTCACCCTCCTCTTGAGGAAATCTGACCCCGGGGGGCTTCATGAACGATCTCATTTCTGCAATGCAAACAACACCATGTACACGAGGCACAGAAGCGGCTTTGAAAAGAGACTACGTCTGTGTGCACACATATAAGTGTGTGTCCCCGCATAATGGAGTGACAAATTGGCTATTTTGTTCTAATAATAACCTATCGCAACGATTTTCCACACCCATCTGATTGATTACCATGCCAACATTGGCCTGGCATCCTCACAACTTCCCCCGGCTGGCTGAAAATCACATGCGACACGATTGTGCTTTACTTGGTTAACCTTTATTTAAACAGAAAAGCAAATACAAACACAAAAAAGGACGTGCGAGAATCAATCCGAGTGTGAGTGAGCTCAAATAAAGATGTTGACTCTAATCCTCTAAAGTGTTTAAAGTAGGCCCGCTTGATCTCTAAGACTTAGAAGTGCTTCATTAGAAATATTCAACACGGACTCACACAGAGCAGAAAACTCCCGCAGCAGCGCTCTCGCTGCTTTTTAAACTTTCAAGCCTGCTGCACTTTTCACCACACCCCAATCAGTGATGTCACAGCGGGGGGGGTTTCCATCAGCTGTCAAACGCAGAAGGCCTGCTGTCACATCACTGATTGGAGCCAGACAAGGAGCACAACAAAGTTTTAAAGAGAGCAGCCGCTGTTGTATATGTATGTGTTTACATGTTGAACCAGAGCTGCACTGATCAACAGTTTCACACATAGTTACATACAGTATGGCTTTGTATTTATGTTAAAGGTGTTGCTCAACATCAGCTCTACGGAGCATTTTAGCAACTTTTTGCTAACTGTTTTGTCGTCACATCGTGCCACTTTACTGTCTCGGTTCACCCATTACTGCTCGCCGCGTCGACCTAATTTCCAACAACGGGTTGCCGTTTTTAATGTTGCTCAATTGCCTGATGTGATAATTGTTTGCTAACATGTTAGCCTCATCAAATTGGTAAGAGTGAAATATCTCAAATCCTGGAGTTCTACCCCCTTGTGAACAAAAAAAATATTCAATGCAGCTTTAAAGATGTAATATGAAGGAATCCTGCATTAAATGTCTACTAACTAACCTTTGTTATGTATTTTGTTGAGTTGCGTGCTTACATTATCAAACCTTTCCAGAGAAATCCACAAGTATCCTCAAGGGAACGGTGCGTTTCATTTTGTCGCCTCGCGCTACTTCCAGGATAGGGAAATTTGTGACGTAAACACCCGACAAGGGAGGTCATCTCTGCGGATGGCTGCTGCAGTCAGGTTGATAAACAGGAGTGAAGGGAAATCCATATTTTAATCCCAAAAGTTAAAAAGTCATCTCTGAGCTCTCCTCCCGTCAGTAAACGGATTATATGAGAGTCCAGTGTGACTCCATGTGTTTCCTCTTAAGAGGGTCTGGCTCTAATCCGGACGCTCCGGCCGCCTTCGAGCATCGGCTCTTCCCCCCGCGACGCACTCGGCAAATGTCTTTTGTTTTGAATGACAGACAGCGCCCTTTATTTAAGTGAATGTTAAATGTGAGAGTATGTTTTCCTCTTTTTGATCAAACAACTTCACATTTCTTTAGGTTCAATTTTCAGTCCAATGATGCGACAGCGCTTGACGACAATGCTTACGGTCCGGTTAGGTTAGGTACAAAAACCACTTGGCCAGGGTTAATGAAAACGTTGCGTCTTTGCTTACCTTCTTCTGTCGGCACAAACACGGCTTGCAAAAAATATCTAGTGGCCTCCCTCTAATAGTGACCTCTGGCTTGGCATTCATGTCGCGTAGCTGTAGCGCCACCACCATCCCCTCTAGCGGACTAAACTAAATATGACTTTCTTCGGTGATCACAAAATCTCCAGAAATCTCGGGCCCTCTTGACGATACGCTGGAATATTGTGGCTGGTAGATTTAAAGTGGAGTCTTGTACATATTAATTGACTTAAATTCAGCAAAATCATTATATGGATAGGTAATGCGCTGCCCGCCGACCAGCTGTGGAAGTTCCACCCACGGAGGCACGAACTCAGCTGACAAAGGTGATTACAGTGTGCAGACGTGAGCGTGCTAACCGATGTCACTGAGGAAGTATTTTTAGCCGACTTGCCTGCTTCAAAGCAGCGCATCAATACAAAATGCCTTCGCTGTGATTATCTACACGGACATCGATACCAGCCGTACAAATCGCCATCACTTCCTTTGCCAGCGTTGCTAATGCAGCTAATCTGTTATGATACGGGAGTGACAGAAGGAGAATGAGAGGGCAATAGCGAGTGCGTGTCCAACTTAGCCCTTTATTTTTTGTCGGCTACACTTGCATGAGCTAATGTTCTCACGGCGGAGTGCGTGGCGGGGCGAGAGTGCAGCGAACGAAAGCGCACCTAATGGGACGGCGAGACCCCGGTTCATCCAGAGGCTTTACTGCGTATTGGCTGTGCGACTCTTATGCCCTTGCGCTCACCGGGAATAAATTGCCCTGCGATGCATTGTGGTCCACAGAGAGCAGAGTAGCATTCATTATGTACTCGCCGCAGGGTAAGTCATCAAGGTTGGAGGACCGAGGCTCAGGTTTAAAATAAGAACTGGAGAAGAAGAGATTTACATGCACAGTGTACAGGA
>OMLP01043466.1:0-17500 GCA_900302685.1 Spondyliosoma cantharus | reverse complement strand
GTCCGGAGCTAAAAATACTGAGAAGCTTCAACACAACCTCTCTGCAGGAAGTCACATTTCTACCAACATCAGCATCCAGACACACTCACAGACGTAACGATCATGGTGTTAAAGGAACAGTTCACACAAACATGTAGATTCAGTCAGTGAAGAGTCGTCGTCCACAGAACAGTTCTGGAGCTTCACAGTCAAACAGAGTTGCATCATTCTGCTGAACAACTGAAGCAGCTGAGACTTGATTTAAACATCAGATGTCTCCAACAGCTCGTCTGCTGAGATCACAGTCTGCAGGAGAGACACATCACAGCTGATCTCAGACCAGATTTACACCTTTATAACATGAAGTGTTGGCATGCACCCCGTCTGAGGTGGGTGCACACATCAGGAGGTGGAGGTGGTGCCAAACAGTGGACGGACATTTCAACCTTTCTAAGTGTGATCTGGATCTCCAGCCGTGTCTGAAACGACAAACTGGGTTCCATCTTTAGTCGTGCTCATGGCACCGTGAAGCAGATATTTTTCGAGGGACGCCGGGCGACAGATCCTGGTGTTTGTTAGGACACCTCAGGACGATTCAAACCGTATCCATGGCAACCACAGAAAGGTATTTTAATTAGAACCACGATGTCTTCTAACCCTGACCAAGTGGTTTCTGCATAAACACACAGTTGTGACGAGAGAGAAAATAGAAAATTCAAGCTGAACAAAGGTAAAGTTGAAACATAAAGTCTTTACTTATCTGTGCTTTTGCAGAAATACACTTATCTAACATGTATTCTAGAGATTGGATCGTGTTCCCATCACATGAAATAAAGTCTTTAGCTTGCGAGAAGCAACAGAAACTCAAAGACTGAACTCTCCGCCTGGTTTACAGAATATCTCTCGTCAGTTTGGACTCGTGACCTCTACATGACTGTACCACATGTTTCTGGTTCACACACTCAGTGATAAAGAAATTAAACGTTACAGTAAAGCCAGCATCCTTTTTTCTGCTGCGTCTCTGTTAATAACACAACAGAGTCAGCAGACGACGATCCTCTCTGACCAGTGTTTGGAGTATTTATACCTCCTGTTAGTACTGGACGCAGTACTTCATGTTACTGTCTGTACTTTTACACTGAATTACATTTAAAACCAATTAAATCCATGCTTCATCTGTGTAAACTGTCATGTAAATGTCTTCATCTGATTATCAGCAGACTCCTCATGCACATAACCTGATTAATAGAGCTGTAACTGATTACTGCAGGTAATCAGAGTACTGCTGCAGGCTTCATTATGTAGAAAACATCAATACGTGAGTCTGAGCTGAACTATATTTAGAGACAGATGAAACGTTTCATCTTCAGCTGTCAGGAGTCCAAACATGACCGAAGTGTTGAGATGGATATTTAACAGCTCTCAGAGGTCGTCAACACAAACATCTGAACCATCTGCTGCCGTGTGAGTCGACTGTGACGGCGAGTAAAGTCTCATTCCCAGGACGTCAAATAGACACATGTTGGGGTGGTAAAGCGTCCCGAGCAGCAACAAAGAGAGAAAATAAGAAACTCTCTGCAGATACGAGACACTAACACGCCTTTTCTCCACATTCCAGCCTCCCTCTCTGTCTGTCAGTCAGAGTACAGATACATGAAACATCTACTGAAGGACAGTAACTAAGTATTTGTACTTATTACACTACACCTGTCTGTCGCTGTGCTGACTCACTACACTTCACAGTAAAGACTTTTGGTCTGAGGTTCAGTTGAGGGTTAGGGTTCTGGAGGGTTCTGGTCATCTGCTCCATCAGCACACGACTGCACAGAGGCGACCTCAGGAGACGTTTGTGAAACTGAGAAATAAACCTGAAAACTGACATTTAAAGTTGAGCGACTCCAGGAAGTGAAGAGTGAAGAGCGGCTCCATCTAGTGGCTGAATTTGGACCTGATGAGTCAACACTGCACGTCCCGTCTCTCTGCAAGTGGCTGGTCACAACTTCCTGTTACTGACGAGGAACCTAAAACATCCGTAAACAAGCGTCGTCACATCACGAGTCTCTGGTGCCAGACTGTGTTGAAGTCTATGGGAGAAACACTTCAGAGACGAGGTCATGGCTCCTGTTCTCAGTGTGATTACAGCCTCGTCAGTGATATTTGATCGGACCCGACCCGTCCTGTTCATCATGTCGATGAAACCTCAGGTGATGACCTCGTCTCTGAAGTGTTCCTCCCATAGACTTCAACACCGTCTGGCACCGGAGACTCAGTGACGTGAGGACGCTTCCTTCTGTGTTAGTTTCCTTGACTTGACCACAGCACATTTTATCCACAACCTTCATTGTGACAAACTGTTCCAGCGTCACTAAGTGTTTGTTCACGGGGGGGAAAATGTTATTTCAATTAATCAGGGAGTTAGTTTAGTTTAGTTTGTAACGTGTCACGAGACGACTTCTGTTGTGAGCTGGTGCTGTACGAATAAAGTCTGAATGAGTTTATGACTAAATTAATTTGTAATAACGTCCAAAACTATATTTTTGTTACATCACAAACAGGATGAAGAACTTTACAAACATGATTACTTTACGGCCCTCCACGACTTTAAGAACAGAACGTTGCATCTTCTGACACAGACAGAAAACACTCGAGTAATAAACTTTTAAAAAGGAACAAAACCGTGACGTTTGAATCAGACACTCAGCTGTCGTCTGTAAACCAGAACCAGTGCCGCCTGCAGGGCCCAAAACCCCCTGACAGCAGAACCACAGCAGCTACAAAGAGAAGGACACCACTTTGTGTTGTAGGAGTTTGGTTTAATATTGTACTGAAAAATAAATTAACGAAAATAACCTTTAAAATGTAACAGAAGACGAAAGAAAAGAAAAGAAGAAAAAGAAAAGATCCAGATTATAAACATTCTTTGCCAGCAGGGGGTGGAATCGCAGTGCTCATGGAAGATTAAATTTACAAATATATATAAAAAAGGAATTTATTAGACATATCCACAAATCACGAAAGCATTCCTTTACATCCAGTGAGCTGAATCTGGTCTACCACCCGAACCGTTGTTCTTCCAGCTACAAAAAGGTCTAGAAAATTTATATTTATATATGTATATATTTCATACACATGCCCTGTGTGTGGATGAGGCTGTAAAAAACTAAAACTGTACAAAAACAAAAAGCACACAGTGGTGATGTTGTCGTGGATGGAATGATGATTAAAGGAAAAGAAACTCATGGTTCAGTGAAAACAACAGTGTGATGACGAGGCCGATGTTTGGAATGAAAACGTTGATTCATCCGATTGACGGATTTTGGCTTAAAAACGGAAAAAACTTGAGCCCGTCGTCACAGAGTGTTCGTCGTGTAGGTGAAGTGAGTTTTAGTGTTTTACTCAACAGCTTCTGGTGCTTCAAACAAAAACAAACAGGAGGAGGTGCTTCAGTCTTCAGATTCATCAAGATGAGGAGGAGGAAGAGGAGGAATGACACTCGAGTTAAATAATTAAATATTATCTACAGGAGGAAAAATTAAAAAGCTTCAGTCTCTGACACACTGGCGGTCAGATCAAGAGGACTGAGATCGTCATCGGGTACAAACATGGAAACATGTCTGACATCTGAACTTCATGTTTGTGTGTCAAATACAGAGCTGCTGCTCAAACGTCACAAACGTCATCAACAGTTACAGTGAAACAGCAGAATACTGGAGTCAGGATCAAAACAACAATACAACAAACATAATCAGCCTCACCTAAAATCACCAGCTACAGACACTCCGTCTGTCCGTACGTCAGTCGTGTGACCAGCCGACATTTAAAAGACTTCTTCAGGCGCTCAGCTGGTTTCAGGGCTGTTTAGCTCGTCTTACAGTTCCATGTTCCCCGAGTCCACAAACTCACGGAGGTCTCGTTTGGAACGACAACTGTCGGCAGAAGCTGCTGAGAACGTCTGAATATTTAAAACTAAGAGTTAAAAGTACACGCGGTCGAACCTGTGCAGCCAACCTGTGCTAACACTGTTAGCGCAGCAGCTACATGAAGACTTCATGTTAATAAAAGGATTAAATCTGGTCTGAGATCAGGTTGTGATGTTTTCTCTCCTGCAGACTGATCACAGCAGACGAGCTGTTGGAGACATCTGATGTTTCTTTGGTTGTTTCTCTTTTAAATCAAGTCTCCAGCTGCTTCAGTTGTTTAGCAGAATGCTAAATGCATCAGGAGGAGGAGAGCAGGGCTGGATTTTACTTTCTGGCTGATCTCTCGATGGAGAAACGCACTAAAACCCAACAGTTTGGGACCACTAGATATGAATGTGGTTAATCCGAAGCTAACACTTACTGCATCCCCCTCACGTTTTCGGAAGGTTCAATCAAAATGTTATTTTCTGCATCAGGCTGCAGCATGAGAACTGTTACTGTGACCTCACAGATGTCACTCAGGTCCAACCTCTGAGGATACAGAGCAGGTGTCTGGACACAAACCGTTACTGGATGACAGGCAGGAAGGTAACATCTGACTGAGGTCGCACATGAGGCTAAGCTAACAAATCCTGAGCTAACAATCAATCTGTTTTGAGTCGTGTCTCTTCTTCTAAACGTAAGACTCACAGAGCTTTCAGTCGTGTGATCACTGACAGCTCCAGGGTGATGGTGTTGGTTGTTCCTCCCGACAGATTTGTGGTCATTCCAAACAAAAACTATTTAGTGTCAGATTTAGATTTTTGATTTCAATGAGGTCAATCCACCTGCACAGGTTGGTGAAAACATCCGTGAGTTTGAGATTTGGGGTTAGTGAGAAGAACTGTAAGACTTCCCTGAAACCGAGCCGCCCTGGACGTCCCAAGAACCTCGTGTCAGCTGCAGTTTCCTGCCCGTGTTCGTCAGTCCGCTCGCTCTGAGCGCCTCTACGAGTAAAGCTGTAAACTTTGGTTGTGACTCCTCCTCGTGACGCCGCCCAGCGACGGAGACGACAGGAAGGAGGAGAGGAGGGAAACCATGACGAGGGGTCTGTGGTCATGCTCTTCATTCATACATTCACATAAATGGGAATCAACGTCGTCATCCTGCAGGCGAGCACACACCTGAAGGATGACCGTCAGTGATAGAATAATGGCCCCTCCCACCAATAAATACCTAAACCCCGCCCACTGACAAATAATAAAATACATCACACCGCTTCGTCTGCATCTACAGCGAGTCCTTAAACCTACAGCCAGCACGGCGAGGAACCATCATCTACAGCCGGAGACACAAACGGATTTACACGTCTCAAACCGTCCTACAAACCGAGCAGAGGGGAGGGAGAGGGGGGTCGACGTGACAGGGCATCATGGCGTGCTGCTAGTTTTTCTTCTTGACGTTGTTGTTTGAGGCGAGCCGGGGCCGCGGCGCTGGGATCAGGCTTCCCAACGGGACTCGACTCCGGGCCACCTCGAAGAGTTTGGAGAACACCTGGAGGAAGAGGAGGAAGAGGAGGAAGTCACTGCGAGGTCCTAAACATTCTGATCAACAAACACACAAAGGACGAGACAGTTCTGGAAGTCGTTCCTGTCAAAAGAAAACTTTTCCTGCTTTTGCTTCCAGTCCATCACAAAATCTTGTTTCGCCGTTATGCAGACGACACTGCGTTTTATCTCACACATAAACTAAATATGTTGACTGTTGGTGGGATTTCTTGCCTCGAGCTGAGAGGAACAACATATATTGATCAGACACACTGGACTAATTTGCAAATTGAGATCCGAACCGACAACGAGAACACATTTTTATTAAAAAGTGTTGGTGTCGTTCACATGTGGACATATCAGATTCACAAAGTCCGGCTTCACAAATGACTCGGGTGAAGCGGAGCAGCTGATGTTACACAACTGGACCGAACTAAAGAAGCTCTGCAGGTTATCAGAACTTTAATTCCTCAGTGCTCACCTTTCGAGGAGTCCTCTGGAAGCATTGAGAGAGAAAATAAGAGGAAGGGTTAGAGGAAGAGGAGGATGGAAGGGTGAAGGATTACAAAGCACCGGCTCCAAGTTTAAAAATGTGATGGAAACTTTTCACTGATGTTTAAAAGTCGATACTGACGAGAGACTTCATCAAGACAACCAAGTGTTTTATTCCTTAAAAACTATAATTTAACTGACATAGAAGGAAGGTTTTTATTTGAGGCTTTGTCAGAGTGACAGCTCACCTGTTCCCAGAGGGTTTCAGCCACCTGGTCGATGACTCCTCCGACCTCGCGGAACTCTCCAGAGTATTTGACGTAAGCCCAGATGCAGAGCGCCGTCAGGGCCACGCCCATCACCAGGTTACACAGCGTGGCCACAGAGTTGATGCCCACGAAGCCCGTGACCAGCGACACCACGTACATGATGAACATGACGGCGAACAGCGTGGCGGGCGTCCGCGCGGCGTAGAAGATGTTCTTGCCGTCGTTGTGTTTGCTGAAGTTGGCGTAGGCCTCGTCGAGCTCCGCCTCTAGCTGCTCCTGGTAGCGCCGGCAGAAATCCTCGCCGCCCATCTTCTTAACGGAGCGGAAGTGTCGCACCGACGCTTGCCGCAGATCCACGTGGCGGCGCTCCAGCTCCACCGGGGAGATGTAGGGTTTGTCTCCGCCGCAGACCTGCGAACACAAATCAGCCAAGACGTCATGAAAGAGAAGTAAATAACTGAGCCCGAGTCTCTGATCTGCACACTCCAACATCAAAGAACAGGAAGTGATGCGTTACCTGCTCCATGCTTTTGTTGTACGCGTCTTTGGCTCCTGCTACAGCTGCAAGGTTATTAGCTTCAGCTGTCGCCTGGGAAACATGACAACACATGCAGGACTAGAGTCAACACGTGATCGTCACATCAACATTCTCCCTCCTTCCTTCATCTTCTCAGTTTGAGATTTCTTCTTTTAGAAGAAGAAGCAGGAACTGTAGCTGTACTGTCCCGGTCCGAAGCTCCCATGCAAGTGTTGTTAGCAGCTTCACTTCCCTGATGCTCTAAGCTCTCCGGACCACTAGCTCCCCTGCTACCTGAGCTAACTAGCCAACGGTAGCTTCTGTTAACAGCATTAAACACCAACTCTGGTGAAACTCTGCCCACTTATCTGTTCCAATTATTAACTGACAAATGGCAAATTCTTGCATATTGCACCTTTAAATAATGATGATATAAATCTTGGCTTGTGTCTTTTTACTTTTGTAAGAAAAAATGCTTTTTAAATACGTTATCTGACGTGAGCTGTACGAGCTGGACTGACCTGCAGCATTGACTTGGGGTGAGGAAGCTCCTCGCCCTGGTAGATCTTCATGTAAGCCTGAAAACACAAACACAGAAACCTGATTCTCCTTCTACAGGCGCAGAAACATTTAGAGACAGAAAAACAACAATCAAACTGCAGTTTAACCACCAGAACGGGTCAGAACCAGCTGTCTGTGGCTGCGGAGAGCTCAGCGTGTTGTGCAGATCAATAACCCACCTTGAAGTAGTGCAGCAGGTCTCTGCAGGTGATCTTCACTCCTCCGATCTCTTTTTCCACCAGGTTCTCTGGAGAGAGCAGCGTCGGGACCAGATTCACCAGCTCCTTCTTAAACTCCTCGTCGATATCTGAGACACAAAACATAAAGTATCACCACAACTGGCTGCTTCTTTAGTGAAGAGACTCAGACTGTTCGATGAAATCCACAGAGGTATTGACCCGTTTGATTCCAGTGAGAAACACGCTGTTCATCATCACCCAAAGGATCAATATCAGCAAAACCACTTGTCCTAAAATGTTGAAGATTCCCTCCAGACGTTCCTGAGAACTGAAGCGACGTGAGATCACGGTGACTCTGACCTCGGACCAGCGAACTCTAATCAGTTCATGCTCCGGTCCAGGAGGGATGCAGCGGTACTGCTCGCTACAGACCTCGTCAACTAGGACCTCACTTTCAGTTTGGTGAGAAATAAAAAAAATAGGCTACAATACTAGGATCCAAAATTATCTTTACTGTGTTTATTCCCAAAATTATCATGTCGAGTGAAGCGTTTCCAAGAACCAAACAACCACAAAGTCTGCAGCGTGAACATGAAACATGTTGAGTTCACAGCAGCAGAAACACTTTCTCACTCTAAACTTGTTGTTACTTCTTTGTAAACTGTCACAGACGATTCTGTTCAGAGTATTTAAGAAGGACTCAAACAAACTTTCAATGTTTTCAGTCTGTATCACGATTCACAATATATCTACCTCTGAGGCGCCATGTTGCTCGATCAGAACAACAACTCACATCCTCAATTCCTTCCTTATTTATGCGGCACTGGATGTTTGATGAGGCGTCTCACATTTAAACAAACTCAATGTGTTTAAGAGGGTCAAGAACAAGATGTGAACCTCACCTCTGAGCCGTCCATCAAAGTGTGGGTTGGTGGCCACCTTCAGTCCGGGGTGAGGCAGCAGGAAGCAGCCGATGTTGGAGAAGCAGGAGTGGATGTGTTTCCTGACGTTCTGCAGCTCCTCGTGTTGGTTCTGCTTCACCTGAACAACAGACGTCAACTCATCAGTCGATTATTAAATGCACATTTAAAAAAAAGTTACACATTGACCGGTGAAACTAACCTGCAGCCGTTTCTCCAGGAAGCTCTGGCCTCCCTCCAGACCGTATGGATGCTCGTAGGGGTAACTCCAGTCTCTGATCAGGAACATCAGAGTCTGAACGGAGAGAGACAAGAAGATTCAAACGCTTTGCTTCTCCAGCAACACAAATAATAACTGCACTAACTCCAGGTGAGGAGACCAGACAGAGCTCGTCTGGATATGACGTGATCAGAGGATCCCACCTGGAAGGGTTTCTCGTACACCTCCTCCATGGCCAGGCGTCCGTACTCAGTGAAGAGCTGAGGAGAGGAAACAATCAGTAACACCACAACACGTCATGAAAGCTCAGCCGGCACAGGAACAGATGTGATTCTTGTAGCGGCTTCGTCCGGTCCGTGAGAGCTTTTCCATTCTCGCTCCGAGCACTCGCCGCTTAGAAAGCCTTTAATGAGGACGATTCATTCGTGTGTGTGGAACAACTGACTGATGTTTGCTGCCTCGCTCCAGCTGATTCTTTGTCAGCAACCGTTTTTAAATTAATGATCTCTAAAAACTTCCTCGCCCAGCGTCTCTCTGACTGACTGCTGATGAGCAGCTGCGACCAAAGATAGAAGATTTCTGTCAGCCTTCAGTCGGAGCTGCTGTTCTGCCTCATATGGCTGCTGCCTGCTGAGTCTGGGGTCAGAGGTTAATCCTGACATGAACGCATCGGGAAAAGAAAACAGCCTGATATGGAGATGTGCACGCCGACAGAGCTGCTGCTGTAAATCTGTTGGATTAGAAACCAACAGGTCAGACAGCCGAACGTCCGCGTATCAGGTGGAAGGCACGAAAACAACAGAAAGGTTCTGCTGATCGATGTCACAGAACACATTCGTTAAGAACCTGCGCTGTTTATTAACGACTAAATGACCCTCGTGGGACTTTTGTGTGCTTGTGTGAGCGGTTGTGTGGTGGTGCTGTCTGACCTGGAGGTGCTGGAGGTCGTCTTCCTGCACGTTCTGGGACAAGTTGTACACCTGAAACACACAAACACACCAAGACATCAACCTGCTGCCACCAGAGACGTTTACTCACAGAACTCTGACAGTCACACGTGACACAAACAGGCGGCCGACCTGGACGGAGCTGGTCATGGTGCTCAGGGCGAACAGCGTGGCGCAGTCTTTGATGGTCGACTGGCTGTCAAACGCCCCCTGTGTGTCCATTAGTAGAACTGCAACCTGCAACAACAACGTCATCATTCAACGAGCTCCAACTACGATGAGATGATATTGTGTATCAGCTAGAATTACCTCGAACACACACGTGAGGACGTACAGAGTTCAGAAGGTGTGATCCTGTAAACTGACCTTGCATCCGTCTGGTTTCTCCACCACGAACACCTCGCTCCAGGCCAGGATGCCCGTGGTCTCCCTCTCACAGCCGCCTCGCCAGGTGAAGCCGGTCAGAGGCTCCTCCTCCCCGCCGACCCACGACCCAGGAGACTGGACGGAGACAAGAGGGTGGAAAACTTTACATTTTGATCATGATTATGGGTCTTAATTTGTTTTCCTCTGGCCAGTGACCATAGCATGTGTGGGATAATCCTTCTGAGAGGTTTCTAATAATCAGAAATAGATTCCCGTCGTCCATTAACTCCTGAGAACCGTCAGCTTGTCTGCCATCATCCCCTCTAAAGGTTTTTGAAAAGTCAAATAAGCTTTCAGCTGTGGGATGATTACAGAACATGCAGCAGTTAATCAGTCACAGGTTCCCAACGGATTCTTTGCAACCTGCACAGGATGTGTGTGATCAGTGACCCCGCCGTGACCTGACCTGTGTGTGGGCGGGGCTTATTCTACACATAAAGATGGCCTTTATGTGTGTAATAAGCAGCAGCGAGCTCAGCGGAGGCCCAGCCACAGAGCCGGCCATTGTGCCAGCCTAAAATCCTCTTTACAGCTGCGATGAAACCCTCCAGAATGTTCCAAGTGCTTACCATAGATTAACACACACACACACACGCACACACACGCACGCTGCAGGGTTTAAAACCCACAACAGCTGACTGGACGGCAACTGGAAAAATATCTGTTTCCAGACAAAAGAGTTGAGTGGATAAAAAGTGTTCCAGTGCTGGAATCAGGAACCTGGCTGAGCTTTCTCAGTCGTCATGGAGACACGTGTTGACAATGAGCGTCATGGTTTCATCCTTAATACATTCCTGCTTTGTTCATCTCCAAATGTCAGGAACGTATATAAACGCCCTTGAAACTATTAAAATACTGTTGATGAAGTCAAAACTGTCGTAATATCAGACCAGCGCCCAGCCGGCGTGGCCGACAGCGTACCTGTTTGTACATGAAGCGCAGCATGAAGTCCAGCAGGAAGGACTTGCCCTTGCGGAAAGCTCCGGCCACGCAGACGACGACCACGTGGAGGTCCTGCACCTCCTCCTGCAGCAGCAGCCGCTCCAGCGCCTCCTCCTGCAGCGAGAACGAGTGCTCCTCCTCGTCCGCCACCACGATCTGCACCGGTCTGGCCACGCCCACCTCTTCCTCCTCCAGCAGGTCGTCTTCCTCCTCCTCACGCCTCATCGGGGACGCCTCTGATTTAAACCCGCGGCCACCTGAGAGAGGAAAGTGGAGGTTAAAGGTTTTACTTTATCTTTTAACAGGCCTAAAATCACAGTTTGATTCCGGTGTGAACGTCTCAATGATCGTGTGATCAGCTCGACACTTAAATGAATCTAAATTTGACTCAGTGGTCAGGAGGTTCTGATGGCCCAGTTTCCTTCACAGGAGCTCAGCTGACAGGAAGGCTGAGGAGAGTCACTGCTGCTCCGGGAGGCAGGCAGGTTTACAGTAAATGGACGGAGCCGTGAGTCAGATGTTAACCTCCGGGCCGAAGCCTTCAGCGCTCCTTGTATGGCAGCACTCACACTCCACTGATCCTGCAGCTCCTGGAGATTTCAGGACATATCTGACTCGTTTAGGTGTGTTTGCCTTCACCTGATACGTCAGAGAGCAGGACTGTGTCGTGTCTGATCACTGATCTGAGGTCAGGAGAGAGTAAATACCCCTGTGGACCTGGTCGTTAACGTGACAGTGCTCAGTCAGACTGTCTTGTGATGCCACAGCTAACCAGGCAGGCCTGAGCCGCCTGCGGGCTCATGGGAAGAAGAGTCTTCATTCAGGTCTGTGGTTGAGCTGGTCGGCCATGTGAGCAACACAACAACAACAACACTCATCTGTGTCCAAATCACTGCTGCACATACAGTCGCTTCATATAAGAAGACATGAATAACGTCCAGGCCACATTAAAACTGTGTGGGACACCTTTCAGATGACGATGACGACGTGTGCTCTAACTGAGGCTTTTAAGAAGAAGACCAGTGATCCGGTTAATCCAGCGTTGAGAACACGAGCTGCCTGAGGACAAACAGCTCCAGTCCAACAGAGAAATGAAGCAGAAAGCTCAAAACGACCCGCCAGCCGACAGAAAGCGATTAGAGAATGAATGAACAGTCGTCTGATCAGCTGATGGCTTCTTTTATAAATACTCTACTGTTGTTAATACAGCGTGTACCGTTTCACAATCAATAATCAATCCAAACGAGCTTTAAAATACTGATCACTGGAAACAACATTCTCCCTTTTATTATTATTCCTGAAGTTGATCTTTACATTGAGTGTTTGGCTGATGAGCTGCAGACTGATCAACATCTTATTCTGAGTGAACAGAACCGAGGTTTAACGAGCTGAGGCTTAGCAGAGAAACTCATTAGTTACAGACGGACAGAAGTTCTTCTGTGAGTCAGAAAACCCCTCAGGAGTCCATTAAGACGACCAGGTGCAGCAGTGAACGTGCATGTGGTCCTGATCAGACGGGTCGAGCTGCTGGATTCCTGTGCAGTCGTCTCAGAGAGCTGATCGTCAGGTGAGATCATCTCCTTCCATCAGTGGAATCTGGTCCGACTTCTTCTCACGTCAGCAGACGGTCCTGTTCAGCTCTCAGGCACTTGAAGAAACGCTCACTACGACCGTACACGTCGTACACATCGAATGACTCAAACACAATCAGATCGATGAGCGGTTCTTTGTTGACGTGCAGTTTGGAGAGTTCAGGTGTAACAAGTGAGTCTGCAGGCCAACGATCCCAGAACAAGATCAGAATCCTGATGACGAGACATCTGTGGATCAAACCTGCATCGTTTCATACACCTGCAGGCCGGGTCCACTCCGTCTGACTCAGCACATCGGCCCAGAGCAGCAGGACTTTGTCCATTAGAACAGGTCCACCTGCCTGAAGGTGTGTCTTTAATGTGTCGTGGTCAGAGGAGCAGCTGTGAACACTAGTTCAGCCTTCTGATATCTAACTTGGTCATATTGTGATTCAGAAAGCATTTCGATTTAGTTGTGCAGCCTTATTTTACACCAAACCCCATTCAGAAATCTGCTGGTTTAAAGTTGATGTATTTCTGTATGAGTTTTCGGTTCTGAAGCCTTCAATCAGCAGCAGTGATGAGCCGTCTCATCTTCAGTATTAGATTCTGACATGTGTGTCAATGTGGAAGTGTTTGTTCAACCACAACCTAAAGCTCTACGGCTCGACCCGTGTGGTGCCTTCAGGTCCGATGTGAGAGAGGAAGCTGCATCAGAGACATTTTAAATTAGTTTATCGACTTTAGTCTCAGAGTTCTAACTGATTATGTTCAGGGTTAGGGTGTGATAACGTACACTGAACAACTGTGACACACACACACACACACACACACACACAGTGTACTTCCCCACACATCCAAGTCCAAACAGCTCTCTGCAGCTGCAACAACACCAGCAGAACCAGCCTCATGTAACCTGACCCGCAGTAACCCGCTGAGAGCCCGTCAGACACGATCCAACACCGACTGACGGCTGATAACATGTCAGCTGAAAAAACACTGATAAGAACAGCAGTTTGACCGTGAACCAGCCTGTGAACCAGCCTGTGAACCAGCTCGTGAACCAGCCCGTGAACCAGCTCGTGAACCAGCCCGTGAACCAGCTCGTGAACCAGCCTGTGAACCAGCCTGTCTCCCTGCACCTGACAGCCATCACAGCTCTACACACCAGACTACATTCATAAAACCACATATTTAAAGTCACTCTGTCTCTTTGACAGAACTCCTGCCGGACACCGTCACACTGTGACATTAGTTATCCAGTACCATCAGAACCGAGTCGATCCTTGCTCTTTAGTCCTCGACACGAACCCATTTGAAGTGTAGACCGGGTCGGGTTATGGACTAAGTTAGTGTTGTGGATCCGCTAACGACAGCCCGACCTTTGGACCGAACTGCACGAGTCCACGGCCTCGTGATGAAACCGAGCTTAGAGCTCGTATCTGTCAAGTTAAAAGCCGGTTCTGGTGAACCACCCTGCGGTCCACTGCAGGTGTGTTAGCCCAGCTGAGCTCACACGACAGTCCAAGTTAGCAGGTGGACTCTGTGAAGCGAGCTAACAGCTAACAGCAGGCTAGTAGCGTTAGCTGCGTTAGATAAACAGCTTTTAAAAACAGCTGAACAATGAAGAATTAGCTGTAAGAAGCTAGCAGCTATGTTAGCTAGCAGCTATGTTAGCTTCTCTGCTAACAACAAACACCCAGTGGGCTGGTTCTGAAGGGCAGCTGGACGGCTTAACAGCCCGCCTCACACCGGGGCTCCGCGGCAGAACACCGCACACACCGGGGACCAGCCGACGTCGGTCCAAACGCCCCCTCGGTACCAGACAGCGGACCTGAAGCTCCGTGTTCAGTGATATTTACCCGCTCGGACGCGTTTAAACCGCAGCAGGATGCGAAACGACAGGAGACGCGATTATTCGACGGAGCGGAGCAGCTTCCCCGCAGCGACGCTCCATCACGCTCATCCCGCACAGCAGCGTGCGGGGGACACACGCGTGTTCGGGGAGAGCCCGCTGTGTTCCGTGGCGTCGGTAACATCGTGTGTGTGTTTAATTACCTTCTTTAAAGATGCTGTTTGTGTGATTCCGCTGCTTCAACCTGCTCTCCTCCGCCGCCATCTTTCCTGACCTGCTGATAGCAGCAGACTGCGCTGACGTCACCGACCTCACTGACGCGGCGGTTTCCGCGCGGTCTTAAAGTACGGTGTTAAGCCCCGCCCCCTGTTTATGCTAGCTTGTGTTGTGCTAACCTCCACAGAGCTGCTGTCTGTATGAAGATGATTTCACTGATTATTAAACATTAAACCACCAGACTGTGACATCTGTGTACCAGTGTACTGAAGGAAAACATCATTTTAACAATTATTAAACATAGTAAGTGTGTGACGTGACCGTGATGTCGTCTGTTTGTAGCCTAACATTAGCTTCTTACTGCTACACAGTTCATTTAGCTTCACACATCACAGAGTGGAGTTCATCTGTGGAGATTATCTGGATCAACAGAACCTGGACGGGTCAGAACCCAGTTCAATGATCCCACAGAGGAACCACGGAGTTGCTAACAGTTAGCTTCAGTTAGCTTCAAACATGCATTACTGTGTGATTGTCTCGTGTGTTTTTTAGTTGTGCACCTTTATCTTTATTGAGTTTTAATCACTCCTGAGATTTTAATGGTAACTTGAGTGTCTGCTGATTCTAAACCCGGCAGAACACACAGCCTGGTTCTGAGACCTTGTGACTGCCCTGTAGAAAATGGATTTTAAGTGGAGACGGTCAGCTGATGTTCTCTCGCTTCACGCTGAATGTTGTCTGTCCGCTTCTTCTGTTGATGCATCCTCCCTCAGTGCATGCTGGGACTTTTAAAACAGAAGTGGTGTCGTCTGCATGTTGTCAGCGTGTCTTCTGTCCTGATGACAGACTGACAACAGCAACATGTCATCCTCCGTTTCCTCCTGGACTGTGATTGGCTGATTGAAATAACTCACCACAGCTGAGATTCAGTAAGAAAGTGTTGTGTTCACTGACCACAAGCAGCGACACATCCATCTGTCAGAGGTGTGATACAGCTGTGTGTGAGTGTGTGTGTGAGTGTGTGTGTGAGTGTGTGAGAGAGAGAGAGAGAGCCTGCAGCAGACACACACACACACATGCACGCACGCACGCACACACACACACACACACACATCTGAAATCATTTAGTCTCTGAATTATTGATGAAAACACAAATTCAGCTGCAGAGTCCTGATGATCCACTGTGAAAGAGGAGAGGAGGTCAAGTTCCTTCTGTCTGTCTGCCTGTCTCACTGTCTGCCTGTGTCACTGTCTGCCTGTGTCACTGTCTGTCTCACTGTCTGCCTGTCTCACTGTCTGCCTGTCTCACTGCCTGTCTCACTGTCTGCCTGTCTCACTGTCTGTCTCACTGTCTGTCTGCCTCTCTCTCTATGATAACTGGTCACATTAAGGACACACTGCTGTCCATCTGTCCTGCTGTCACAGTTCAGTCTGATCAGAACCACAGAACAAAGTACTGACACCACCTTTATTACCACCAACCTCCACAGATACAGACAGACAGCTTGTGATTGGCTGTCAGGTGTCTACAGGACACCTCCTGCAAACCAACAGTCAGCCTTCACACACAAGTCACACATTCAATTCAAACAATAATCAGTGCCGACTGATTGAACGTCTTCTTCACATTAAATAAACATCTTCTAACCTCTGTCACAACAACCGTAAAAATAAAGTAAAATTATACTTTAAATCCAGAAAAACAACAGAAAACCTGCATCGTGCCCGTCAAATAAAATAAAGTTACATATAAATTTAGTCACATGTCCGTCTCGTGCTGGCTGCGATCTGATTGGTTGATTCCTCCCTGAGTTTTTAATGAGCTTCTCTGAATGCTCGACGTCGTTCAGGAACAGCTGTTCTTCTCTTCTTCATGACTCGGCCACTTCCTGCTGCAGTAGACAACAAACACACAAACCCAACGTGATGATCCGACTCGCTCTCCGGTTCGTCCCCAGAGGAGGACAAGTGGGGAGGCGACTGTGGCGGCCATCTTGTTTCCCGACTCACAGATGGGAGGAGGTGGAGAAGCAGAGTTTCAGGGTGAAGGGGTTGGAGCTGTCTGTGGAGCACAGATGTTACAAACACATCAGGGAGCATCGTGTGAGGTGGTGCTGCTGACATCTGCTGGCTGATGTGTGAACATGAAAACAGATGTAATGACATGTTGTTTTCTTCTGTCTGCTATAAACATGAACTATTCACATAATTAATCATAGATGTTGTAATGGTTCAAGTTTATATTCTCCAGCCTCCACTGAGTCTCATCCTAACTGACTTCAACAGATTTGTTCTGATCATGTGACTGAACAGTTCAGAGGCTGTTGGTGCATTCAAAGAAACTCGGACTTTTGATATTTGAGGGTTGGATGCTGAACGGCGACTTGATAAATGTACGACGCATGATCCTGAGAACACGTAACAGTACGCTAATTTTGGGATGCTAACATGCTAACATATTATGATATGAGTGTCTCAACATGCTGCAGGTTCATCAGTTCAGAACTGAAATATACGTAGATTCTTTGAATGCATCATCTCACACACACACAGTTGAGGATGTGTTAGCCTAGCTTAGCATTAAGACTGTGGGCAAACTGTTGTTCATCCAGGCTGACTGTGAACAATCCTCCAGTGTAGAGCGCTGTAATGATGACGTATCTCTGTAGCTAGCTGAAGTTAGCATCTCTCTGGTTCCTCTGTGGGATCATTGAACTGGGTTCTGACCCGTCCAGGTTCTGTTGATCCAGA
Organism: Spondyliosoma cantharus; assembly: GCA_900302685.1. Classification (NCBI taxonomy): domain Eukaryota; kingdom Metazoa; phylum Chordata; class Actinopteri; order Spariformes; family Sparidae; genus Spondyliosoma; species Spondyliosoma cantharus. Next base: position 209 of record OMLP01043466.1, on the reverse strand, counting down.
TAATCTCCACAGATGAACTCCACTCTGTGATGTGTGAAGCTAAATGAACTGTGTAGCAGTAAGAAGCTAATGTTAGGCTACAAACAGACGACATCACGGTCACATGACTGAAACGTCACCACCACTAAGAGTCTTACTGCACAATTACTATCCAGGTTTATATAAACTGATCAATGTACAAGTTGTAAAGTCAGAGTTAGAATAGTGTG
>OMLP01043465.1:0-10664 GCA_900302685.1 Spondyliosoma cantharus | reverse complement strand
TTGTCATGGTTCTGTGTTTTGTGTTTATAGTTTTGTTTTCTATGCCCTCTTGTGTCTTGTTGGTGTCTCTGTGTTTGTCTCCCTCTGTCTGCCAGTGAGTTCTCCTCTGTGCTTTTCCCCCCTCGTTACCTCACCTGGTCTCCTCCCTCCTTTCTCCTCACCTGTTTCTCGTCTTGTCATCAGTGTCAGTGTATTTGTTCTGTGTCTGCCCTGCACTCCCTGCTCAGTCATTGTTTTCCGCCAGTTGTTTCCTGCCTGATGTCCCCGTGCCTACTCCCGTATCCCCTCGTTACCTCTTGGTATGTTTTTGGATTTTGGTTTTGGTTTTGGTTTTGACTTCAGTTTAGTTTGTACTTCACCTTTTGTTGATACTTTGTCTTTTGTTCCTTGGACCAGTTTTGTAACTTGTACCTTTGTTTAGTTTTGTTACCAGCGTCAGCTTTAGTTTTATTAAAGCTCGCTTTTTGTTCCCGACGTCTGCCTCCTGAGTCTGCTTTTGGGTTCACCCCTTTGAGCTTCCCCCCCCGATCCATGACAAACAGCACGGCAGTGCTTAGTAATGTTGCCCCACAGCAAGAGGGTCCTTGGTTCGAGACCCAATTGGTCCCACAATCCAAAGACATCCAAAAACGTTATGTTAATTGGTTACTCTAAATTCTGAGTGTGAATCGTGATAACGCGTCTCATCCAGGATGTACCCTGCCGTCGCCCAATGTCAGCTGGGATTGGCTCCAGCCCCCTGTGACCCTGAAAAGGATAAGCGGTCTCCAATAATGGATGGATGGATTAGGAAAACACTGTACCTGTGTCTTCACTGAGCCAATCTTACCTTTTTAGTAAAAATTAACCACATGTCTCACTCATACCGCAGCGCCTTCACTTTTTTATGTTAACGTTTAACCGCGGTTGGTCTAAATACATTTCCTCAGGAAATAATTGAACTTTCAGACATTTTCTGTAAATTGTTTTGTCGACTGTGCTGTTGAAAGGTAGAGATGTTCTTGTACAGCACTGGTTAAGTAACATGCCCATTATATGAAAATTGTGTTATGTTATGTGTGTTTAGTTCTAATGGAATGGTTTAAAAAGGTCATCACTGCCAAGCACATCATGTTGGTTAGAAAAGGTTAGGTAAAGTAAAACCATATCACAGAGACCTGGTTCTTGCCCAAACGCTCACCATTTTAGAGATTCAAACTCATCCAATCAAATGTTTTTTCCCCAAACCATTTACACTATATTTTTGTCCGGCCACATTTCATAAAGCCTGGCAAGAGAGCACATGAATAGGTTTGTTTCTATGAACTACTGATAATAAAATATAAGAGGGAATTTCTTACCTCAGACAATTGTTCCTGCTTAGTGATGATTTTATCAAATGTGTATTGTTAACAGCTTAAATGCAGAGATAAATTGTGGAATATAAATGTAAAAAACATGTGTTAAATGAAAAATAATCTATAAATGTGACATCTCAACCAAAAACAAGAGCCCAAAAGAAATAAAATGTGTTTGTTGCTAACATTAGTGGAATGTATGTATTATAAAAACACTATGGTTTCCATTTAATGTGAAATATATTTTAGCTTGTTCTGGTTTCGGTTCACGCTCATGATTTAGAGAGATTTATGATGATCTTTCCCCTGAGCTGAATATGATGCCATAGCCAACCTTGCTCTCGCACCACCTCTGACTTCTAATGATAATAGACCTCCTATTTTTTAAGTGAATTTCGCTTTAACTTATTCTTCTTTCCATTTCTTTCTATTGTTCACTTTTTCTTTCGTTTAGTCTTCCTCACCTCTCGTCCAGCCCTATGGCCTCTCATCTTTGTTAATATTCTGAAGATCCGTCAGGTTTGACCTCGGGGCCAGCCTCTGAAAAAGATCTCATTGTGACTGGAAGGTACCAATAATGTTTAATATAGTTGTAAAGTAGGTCCAATAATAAAATACTAGTATTGCAATACATACAATACAAGCAAGCTTGTTTTCACACATACATATTGCTTGTGAAGATATCACCACTTCAACCGCCGGAACCTGAGAGTGAATGTGGTAAATCTCTGGAACATCAGAGACAATAAACTGAGCTCTTTACAGTAAATGCAATGTGTGGTTGCTGGCACATGATAGAATTTATTAAACAATAAAGCTGGGAATATTGCAGCAGATCATTTTCAAGAAAGCTGTGACCATTATCCATTACTGTTGCCCGCTGCCGTGGTTTGGCCTGCATGAGGAATGAGGAACAATGACTTCAAACAAGATGAATGTTTCCCTCTGAGATCCTGTTGTTATTGCTCTCCACACAGGCCTCCCTTGCTGCATACGAAGAAAAACAGGACGAAGTTTGTTTTTTTCTCTGATCGCACTGTAGAAACGTATAGAACATACCTTTAAAAAATCCGATATGCATTAACTGTCAATGAATATGCTGGATCGCTTATTTTAGAAATTGTGTACATTTAGTAAAATGTAAAAGTTACAATCAATTTTGACATGTGTGTGTTATCAGTATGTGTCTGTGATGATACAGTAACTGTGTGGATGGGCGGTGGTGTGTTGCAAGAAATGACTTGTCTGGATAATCGTTGTATTTCTTGACAGCTCTTCACTATCAGGCTGTTGCCAGGTTACTAAGCCTGACTTCATAGTCTTCAGGCGTCATGACTCCAAAACTAAACACCTAGGAATAATTCGTATGCCATCACATACACAGTAATTCCAGTTAACCTCTGACATAAGGCTGTATGTGGACAGGTACAGGCTCATGAAACTATCATAACTTGAAAGTGTTTGGACTGTTTTTAATGAGGTGTAGGGCACTGTGTGAAGTCAGATCAAACATGTGTGCATTTTTGTTTTTAAAGGTGCAATATGTACAAATTCTAAACGTTCAAAAATGAACTAAGATCATCAACAGAAAGTAAAGTTGCATTACACACACTGAGACGCAGCACAGCGCTTCTCCTCCTCCAGTTAAATGGAGCATTTTGCTGACAAACGGAGTTGTTGTCATTATCTTTATTGATTATTGATCACTATCAGAGGCAAACTCCATGTAGAAAGATAGCACTGTAAGTAGCTGTGCTGGGTTGCTTGCATCCATGGTGCCGCCAGCTGATCAATAAGAAGCGGGCAAATTGTGAATCCAAGAGTTTATAAAACCGTTCCCACGGATGTCCACATCCAGTTTATTTCATTTTTTCTACCATGTGACCCTAAAGGGGTCGATAAGTAATTCGACAAGTATTGGACTTTGAATCTACAAGCCTTACCCATAGAACAACAAGTCGGATTGCCGGGAGTTTCAACTCAGGATTCCAAACAAACCTGATAACCTGATTTGCAGCCATCAATTGTTGCTTGACACCACTTCAGAGTCAACATGCATATACACAAATAAACACATACAGTATATAGTCAGCATAGAATAGCTGTACAGTTGTAATTTGATACTTTGGTTAAACAGGATTTGAAATCTATTGGATAAAAGATCCAGTGGTGGGAGTTGCCATAAGTAATGTGCCACGCAACATGCGCTATCTTCACATCAGAAACAAACACAAACAAACTTAATATATGTATATATATATATGTAACTCATATATGTATCTTAAAATTACAAAGATACAAGAACAGAATTCAGGCCAGAGGTCTCCACTGTTGAATTAAATATCCCTCTCTGCACAGCAGAAACTCAAATCATGCTGGAAAGCTATGGTTGAGTATAAATATAATTGAGTAAAAACAATTTTAGTATACCGCAAGGACATTTCAGCACATAACAGGTGTGCTACTGCCATTAGTGATGGATGTTATAGTGTTTTTTTATACCAGTACAGTACGTGGATGCGTTTCTAGACAATGCACAGTGGCCACAGAGAGAACAATGTGGGTTAATTAGACAGCCAGAAGACAGTGTTTGGTGTTTTTTGTGAGTCAGGATGAACCTGAATCTGTCTTTCAGATTGTGAGAATATTTAATCGTGATCAAGGGAGGCTGGAAGCTGGCAGAGATTTATCGCTTTTGAGGGCATTGCAATGTTTAAGGATAATGTTTTTGGCCCGGTCTGCCACTGGAGAATATTCAATGGAGAAAGTGGAGGAAATGGTATCTCTGGTTTTCTACAGGGCCCTGTGATAGGCAGTAGAGATAAATGTTGTGGATAAACCCCTGTTTTAGAAGTGTGTTTCTGCTGAAGGATTTACAACAAGTTGGACTGGTGCTGTTGTTCCCCTTGTTAAGTGTGAAGTCTAGAAACTGAACAAAGGTTTCATGCTGGTGCATAGACATTCACATCTCAAGGCAGCATAGAGTAAAGGGAGAGCACAGCACCATAAATAATAAATAGAGTAAACATTCATATGAGTGTAACATATTCAACATAGTCATGGCTAGCAACATTCCACAGTACTCAGTTTGGTCACAGTCCAACTAATCCACAACATATCATCATCTAATCAATTTACAGTGACAGTCAGGAACAATGTTCATTAAAAAGACTGAAGCATGACTCGATTACCTCTCTGTGTAACCATAAAATTGTCAACATATCTTTTCCACAAAGCAGTCTTGGACAAAAATGTGTTTTGGCCTGGGTTATGAATGAATTTCTCTTCTTCTAGACCCATAGCAAGACAGGCACAGGATGAGGCAAACGTCCTGCCCATAGCTGTGACATGACCTTAACAGTAATAGCAGTCTAAATTCTTAAAGAAGTTCAAGGTGAGAATCATCTCTAACAGTAGAAATTCCTCAGGAGGCTAAATGTCCTCCTTTTGTTGAGGTAATAAGCATTACGACCTGTTTCATGTGGTATGCTTGTGTGCAGGCTCTCGCTGCTGGTTGGTATGACAAAAGTCAGCTCCTGACGTATCCTCTATAAAATGGAGTATGAGTAAATGAGTAAATGTGGACTTTAAGCTGGACTGAAGTACAGACAAGAGTGCAGATTTAGAAAGTCCTTATTAAGGCCTTCCATAAAAAAAGACACTTGGAATACAGTTTGGCTGTAGCAGTGAAATACATTTCAACAGCTACAAAAACGTTAATAAAAAAAGTTTATGTGATCATAAACTTCAAAATTCATCAGCAATGATGTTGACTAAATGATTTTTCATGTTCAGCTGAAACGTGATTCTTTTGGCCATTTGAAGCCAGTGCAAAAAACTCTGAACACAGGACTGACATATGGTAACTTTGTAACGTTTTAAAGGGGACCTATTATACTAGGTCAAGTTTGCACCAACAGAAGCTCTTCTCTCCCACAAAAACACTGCTCCTGAAACGCCTCTTCAGTAGTCCCGCCTTTAATTCTTGACTTTGTGACATCACACTACGTCACAGAGTCACACACTTGCATAATTTATGCCTAGCAGCTATTTTGGTATGTAAAGGCTGATACAATACTGCTGCTCAGTTGTTTGCTGTGCTGGCTCAGGCTTCTGTGAGCAAACCAATCAGAGCCGACTAGATATTTGGGAGGTGGGGGTCTTAAAGAGACAGGAGCTAAAACGGAGCATTTCAGACAGAGGGGGAACATAATACTTCAGCACTGGACAGTATGAGAAAACTGATGTCTTCTTTGAGCACTAAAGCATGTAAACTTATTCAAATAGTTACCCAAAATAAATGTATGAACCTAAAAATGAGCATAATTTGTCTCCCTTAAAGTTGATGTGGCAAATCAGTTAGCAAATAATAGCTTATTTAAACATTAGTCTTGCCTCTGGCCACTGCAGTGGTGTTTGGGACCATAATAGGAGTGTTCATACAAAAATATTGATAAGTGCAGACAAAAGAATTCCTTGAAAGAAAAAAAGACGTTATTTGCACCTTCCATCACATGTCCGTTCAATCATTTCCACAAGCTCCAGTATTTTTCCAGGTTTTTCATGTTATGGCTACTTTTCAAAAAAAGAAAAGAAAAAAACAAGTCCTCAATCACATCTAAGAAGATATTCCCATTAAGTCAGCAGTGTGCTTGTCGGAGCTGCGGTGGGAAGAGAGAATGTGTGTGTGCGCGCCTGTGTGTATGTGGGCGTTGAGATGGGTATCACTGTAGGCCATGAAGGCCTGGGCCGTTTATTTAAAGAGCCACTATAAATGTTGAAGCAGTGATAATGGCTGCGGGGCCAAGGGATGACATTTTGACAAACACGGCTTATTATAGAAATGGCTTTATCAATGTGTTTATAGTGCCATCCAAGTTGCAGCGCGTGCATGCTCTGTGTGTATAGATGTGTATGAGGGGTTGTATTTATGTGAAAATGCATGTGCTGAAGTGTGACAGAGGGTCTGTGTGTGTGTGTGTGTGTGTGTGTGTGTGTGTGTGTCTGTGTGTGTGTGTGTCTGTGCGTGCATGCGTGTGTGTGTGCGCACGCACGCGTGTGTGCGCGCATGTGTGCATGTGTGTGTTTTGCCACTAGCCCGTAGAATTGCCAGAACTGGAGAGTAAGAAAGCCAATAACCACTAAATGTGCTTGTTTTCTCTCATTTATTTTGTGATGGGGGAAGATGGAGGGGGAGGAGACGGAGAGAATAATCTAACAGCTAAAAGCAAAAAAGAAAATAAAAGGAGGGAGGGTGGAGGAGGGATGGAGAAGGAGGACAGCCAATTGAAGCGTAATAACTTTTATACCTCTTGTTTTTCTTTCTGTCGGCAACTTTTCCACTCTTGGTATCTGGAACAAGGAGGCATTGATTGTTCAGACACAGTCCCCCCCATACACACACACAGACACACACACAGACACACACACACACACACACACACACACACACACACACACACGATCTCAATAACTGCTGTGGCAACTTGACTACAGAACCCTTGCTGGCAGCTCTATTTGTGAGAGTGTCAAGTCATTTTAATGTTTTCTCCATTGTGTGTGTGTGTGTTTACGGGAGGTGAGGAAGCACGAGTATTATTATAGTCTCATTACTGAAGCGTCGTAACCAATTATAACACCGCCATGTCCGGGGCTTTGCATAGTGTTTGTGGGTGCACACACACGAATTAGCCTCCCATCTCTGTGGAATAACTGATGATTCATTTGTGTTGTGACTGTCACGATTTCCCCCGTCGGGCTGTCAAATGACGTCGGACACAGTCAGTCACAGGTGTTTGGGTTCCTCACGTTGACAGTGTTTTGCGTCGGGCCTTTTGCGGGCCATTAATCTGTCTACATCTCTGCCTATCTTTCTCTTTCTGCCTGTCACCGTTGCTCCTCAACTGCCGTTCACTCCCTCTGCATCCCTACAAAAAAGGTGTGTCAGCTTTAGTAAACACTCATTAGATCAGTTCATTTCCGGATCAGTGGCGGCAGACAGACCCATTGCAGCGTATCAGAAACGACCATTCTGTGGTGTGTGGGGTTTAATGAGAACAACCCAAACATATCTGCACAGACACAGTCCTTGCATGCATCAGCAGAGGTCAGAAGAGGATGGACGGACTTGGTGCGAGTGAACAGGTGGCCTACAAGTATGCAAATAACAGCTTTATATGCTGCCCTGAAGGGCGTCTTAAACAACACAGCTCACTCAGCCTTGAAGGGGAGGGGATACAGAAGCAGCTACAAATCACAAGAAGAACGCAAAGATGATGCTTAAGTGGATGACTGAAGAGAGGGATTTGTTTATTTTGTTTAGCTGAGCGAGCAGTTGGGATAAACATGAATTTGCAGAGCCATGCCGTTTGCCGATATGATGATTTTTCTCTGCGCACAATAGGTCTACAAACGCATTACCTCCAGGCCACCATCTGTTGTTTGGAGTTCAGATTCCTCCTAAGTGTGCCATGTAACAAAATAACAAACAAACACAACACACTGATATTATTTCCTTTCTTCCCGTGCAATGTGTTCCCGCAATCCTTCCCATGCACTGGTTTTTAAAATGTAGTTTCACAGCAAATTGTTTGAATTTTGCTTTACGTGTGTTATATTTTGACCTGATGATATTGCAGATAAGGGGGAGTGACAGGGCGGGGTTCATCCTCTGGGGACCACGAACATTTCTCATTTAACTATTTCCTTTGCACAGGTAGAATTATTAGCCTGATGGTGGTGTTCAGGAAAGGTTGCCATTGAGGTGTTCAAGATCCGATGAAGAACATGAGTACGAGCAATTCATTTTTTCTGGAAGTATAATCAGTAGATTTGCTTTCATCAAGAAAAACACGTGACCTGACAGTGACCTCGGGGAAAAGCTCACCAAACTCGTCAGCGATTGTTCTCTTGGTACTTGGGTCCATGACCGAATATGATGACATTTCTGAAATTTTCCACCCCAGGACCTAAAAGTTTTGATGAACAAGCAGATCAACATCATTATCCCTCGACCGCGCTGCTAACACGGCAAAAACGGGGACACTTTCATGAGAGTTGGTTGCATAGTGGGAGACTCAGAACTGGCTGCTTTTAAAACCGGAGGGAAAGAGAGTGATGAGTGAGATTTACAGGACACAGCACTGAGAAGATCAGAAGTTTAATCTCCCATTCAAGTTGTAACATGAAAGATTTTATAAAAATGATTGATGAAAAAAGGGCCAGGATGCATAAAAACACAGAGAAAGACTGTAGTGTTCTCCTGTTCTCACACTCTTTGTCATGCACACACGAGCACATGTACCACACACACACACACACACACACACACACACATACAGATGGACTGCTCAGCTGTCAATTCTTCTTCTCCCATAAGATTATCAGAAATGCATTTGCCTCTCCCTGCAGACCACTTCCTGTCACACAGTCCCAGAACGATATCGGGATGCAGGTTTTAGATTTGAATCTAGTGCAGCTTGTGTGGCTCCTTTTGTGCTTGACATCAGAGCGTCACACTTTTGTTTGACGTGTTTTTGACGTCTGTTTTTCTGTTTCGGGTCACACCTCATCAACAATTGTGTGGGGCCTCCAGTGTCTCTGCCAGATGCTTCAGGTGCAATATCCCGAGAGCTGCGAAATCACAGGACAGGTTTAGCCGATACATTTTCCACTGCTGGAGGCACCAATGTCGTTTGATTAGCAGCTAGAAATATACCACCTGTTGAGGGAAATAATTTGCTTCCCAATGCCATGAAAAAAACAAATCACATTTGCCTATCGCACACACACACACACACACACACACACCTGACACTATCATGCATGTTCAAGAGCTGCTAATGATAACAGAAAAGCCATAGAAAACAGACATTTAGCTGAGGAAAACAAGATTGTGTTATGAATTTATTAAGCCAATTACCAACAAGCAGAGAAAACACTGGGTACTGCGAGAAAAAAACACAACAACCACAATGAAGTTGTCAGCTTTTAATAAGAATGAGGCCTTTTGTGATTTCTTCCAACACTGATTGCAATGCCATCCGGTTAGCTGCACCAGCACCTGGATCAGCTCTGGGAATCTGTACCTGTAACACAGGCAGTAACCCGGCAGTAGTAGAAAGATCGTAGCATAAAGCCTGAAGTCATTATGTGAATGCAAATCATGGATCGTCCGCTACCATGAGATTCTCGGGTACTGGAAGGATTTCCTTGGGGAGGGGGACATTGTAAACAAACTGTTACACAGCAAAGCTACCTGATTTACACAGTGAGCACAGGTGAACCATATAAATACAAATCAGAAAATCAGTTTTATCAATATTGTGAGAAATTGTGGACTTTGTATTTGTTCATGTTTTTATTGCATTGGCTAGATGCTGCGCCCTGTTAAAGCTCATATTATATCAGTGTGCTCCAGATCTCATCCAACCAGATCCTACTGTGCCTCAGTTGTCCTGTCTGTTGAGGCACCGGTTTGAGCTTTAAGTTAGCTGATGCATGGAGACTCCTTCACCTTTAGCCCGCAGAGCTCTATCATAGTAATCTGCTTGGATAAAACTAAGACAGCTGCATCCAAGTTTCCAATCTTTTATTGTATTTTCAAGCAGACAAAATACTTTGTTGGTTGCTAGTGGGTTTTGGCGTTAGTGTTGAGTGTGAGCATTTTTATCCTTTTGTGTTGCTGCAAACCTTCCTCCACAGGTGCCGACTTTTCAGTCTAATTTGGAGTGGGAGTCAGTATCGAAGTCAGGGCATTTTATGAGTTGGCCTCCTGTGACAGTACCTGCTGCAGGGGTGAATGTCATCACTACTCAATCTCTCAGGGCTCTGGCTCAGGGGTAGAGCCAGCGTTTTATTATTGGAAGGTTGCTGGTTCGATTCCCTTTGTCTGCATGACAAAGTTTCCTGAAGTGTCCAAGATACTGAACCCCAAAACTGCTCCTGATGTGCTGGACAGCACTTTGCATGGCAGCCACTACCATCAGTGTATGAGTGAATGTATATCTGCTAAATGTAATGCATTTATAGATGAAAATATATTATAGATATTATAAATTTATAGATGAGTCATCAATAGTAATTTGTTGATCAGCATACTTGCATATCTCCAGACATCAGAGCAACATGAGGTATCTGTCTGGGGATCTTCCCTACAGTGGCCCTGAAGTGCAAAACACAACAGCAAATCAGAAAACACAACAACATTAACCAAACCGGAAAAGGTAGGTACCCTCGGGGGACATGGATTGTCGCTGATTGGACTGGTCCGTCCTTTGAACCGGAAGGACATGGTTTACATGTTTTCAAAATAAGAGCGCTGCCAGT
>OMLP01043464.1:0-11390 GCA_900302685.1 Spondyliosoma cantharus | reverse complement strand
TTTGTATTAATTATTCGGAAAATGGTATATGGTAATGGTATAAAATAATGCTAATGATAATGATGAATATTCAAGATGTACATTGTACATGAACTATTATTTATTCTGATTGTTTTTTGTTGCTCAGGGCCCTCCTAGTCAGGCCATCCTCCACCTGTGATTAGGGAGAGAGGACAGCTGGTTTGGCCTTTTGTCTGCTTTTTGTGTTGAAGGAGTGAGGAGTGAAACAGTTTATCAACCGCTAAATTACGTTTTTTACTTGCTGATTGTTTGAAGTCAACCCGGAGAATATTTCTGTTTATGTAAATAAATTCAAAAACTTTTTTTTGACACTACATCTCCGCAAGTGCTTATTATTTAGTGAGTCGCAGACCTCCTCCTCAGAAACTACTCTTGTGATTTTTGAACTTTTTTGTATGCAAGAGTAGCCATAACAATTATGATTACCATGACAATATTAACCAGGCTTCATCACCATAATCACTGATGTTAGTACATTCATGACAATTTTCACTGAGCCGTACAAAGCTTCTGCTGAGGACAGACATGATATTCAATTCAATCGGCTTGATATATAATTTATTATCATATGCAAACCTATAGATGGGTGAGCTGTGTAATTACAGCAGCATCAACAGTTTGCATTGTGCTGTGCTATGCGAACCTACATGCACTCATTTGATGATTATGTTTCCTTCAGGTACAATGAGCCTTTAAATGTTCATCTAAAAACTGCAGACTGATGGCGGACCAGCTGCACTTTGTCCTTCTGTTCGGTTTTGATTTAAACTGCTGGTAAAACAGCTAAAAGAGCGCTCGTTGATTAATCAAGTAGTCTTCAGCACAGATTATAATCAATCAATACTTTGATTTCTTGGTTCAAATGGTTCCAGTCTCCTTCATTCTGGGACAGTGTCAGATCTAAATGTATAATATTTATATTGGCTATGTTAGAATGTGCCGCTGTCACATTATATATAAACCAAGTGGTAAAATCCACATATTAACTTATGAAATCAACTGTGGACATTTGTTCATGTGACCCGTCACATGATGAATGTAAACCAATGAAGACCCATATGTCCAACAATCGACATCAGAGCAAATTCAAATTTATTTGACTTTTAACAAAACAAAATGAGACAACATGAAACTATAAAAACATCAAACTTCTACTTCAACTTCTTTCACTTCCTGCTGTTGTCACATTTTAAGCCCACGGGGGCATGTGATTTGCCGTGCCACACTATGACGTCATCATACGAGGAGCAATGCTCATTGACATCAACTCCTGGAAGAGAAGCTTACAGGCGTAGGGCATCCGGACCAGAGAGATCTGATGGACACACAGACAGAACCATTACCAGATGAATAATAAATAAAACTAATAAATAGATCAATATTAATACTTACAAAAATATCAATATTAATACTGATAAAAACTTCAATAATAAAACAAACTATACCAACAAATACCAATTAGTTATTGATCGTGTTTACCTGTGTCTTGTTGTGATTAGTTATTGATCGTGTTTACCTGTGTCTTGTGATTAGTTATTGATCATGTTTACCTGTGTCTTGTTGCGGCAGCCTCGACACTCATACGTGTGTGTCCGCGTGTTGGCGATGGCCATCAGTCCACACAGGTTACACACATGAACTTGATATGGATCAGATGCCTCGAACAGACGTTCTCGAAGGAACTGAGCTGCTCCATGAGCAATCTGACAGTCACGCTCCATCTCCCCAAACCGCAGGCCGCCATCACTGTGGACAGACAGGTGAGTCAGAGAGATCACTCAGAGGTAACACAGACAGGTAGACAAATGTCTCACTAACCGTGATCGTCCTTCCATGGGCTGTCTGTTGAGGATCTGGACAGGGCCCCGGGCCCTCGAGTGGATCTTGTCATCCACCATGTGCTTCAGACGCTGATAGTATGTTGGACCGATGAAGATCTGAGATGTCAGCTTCCTCCCCGTGAAGCCGTTATACAGAACCTGAGCACAGATCAATAGTGTTGAAAACACTGAAGTTGCTCAGTAAACGTACATCACATCACTCTGACATCACACAGGCAGAGATCATATGTTCAAGTTAAACAGGAAGTAAACCAAGTGACTGACCTCATTTCCTCTCAGGTGGTAACCGTATTCTGACAGCAGGTTCGACACTTTCTGTACATTGACAGCATCGTTAAAAGGCGTGGCATCACCAATCTCGCCTTTGTTCGCAGAAACCTGAAACAAAACAAACAAAATATGCATATGTATGTCAATAAACCTGCCCGTTACGTTTAAGTCAATGATTTATACCATTATATAATAGATTTTCAGCCTGTGATCAGAGCTACAATTATTGATTATTGCCAATATGTAATTTATGGCTGGTACCTTGCCCTGCAGACATTCGATCAGATGGCCCACTGTCATTCTAGAGGGGATGGCGTGAGGGTTAATGATGATGTCTGGTGTAATTCCCTCGCAGGTGAATGGCATGTCCTTAGAGAAGTCAGAGGAGATCAGATCATCATCGTTCACCAGCGTCATGTTTAAACTTCACAGATTGAAACAATCAGACTGATGAAAAATGTTTCCTGTGACTGGCACCTGATCACCATTACGGATCAGCATGAACCTGATATGTTCATGAATGGATCCAGGATCAGAGGACAGCCACTGATGACAGAAACATCTCACAGCATTCATAATCGGTAAGACTTTCTATTTGGACTTAACAAATAATATGATACAGCTACTTCTTGTATGCTGACTTCCTGGCTGTTTACTTCACATTTACCTCTTGTCTGTACTGAATCCCACAGGTTCCTTTCTGTCCGTGTCGACTGGCAAACTTGTCTCCGATCTGAGGAATTCGGACTGAGCGAACCTGCATGAACAGGAAGCTCGTTAGAAAAAAACAAACAAAACGTATCGTCTCCAAGAATGTTCTGTCAGGTGTTGTGTCAGCTGTAACAGGTGTTCTTTCAGATATAGCAGGTGGTTTGTTAGCTGTAACAGCAGTTCTGTCAAGTGTCACAGGTGTTCTGTCAGGTATAACAGGTGTGTCAGGTGTGGTGTCCTCTCACCCGGATCTTGCAGAACTTGTAGCCCTCCTGGTTCAGAGTCACCATCACCTGGTCCACAATGCCGGTCTCGCTAGTTCTCAGAAAAGTGCTGCAGTCTCTCTTGGTGTAGCGCCGGTTGGTGCTGTCCAGCTCATCGTCGTTCTCCGGCAGCGTCACTGTCTTCCCGATGATAACATCCTCGCCAGAGACACGGACACCAGGCGCAATGAGCCCATCGTCATCAAGCTTGTCATAGATGGCGTGCCTCATACCTGAGGATATTTAAAATAAGTTCTCAGTCTCTGATGTGAGATTATCCCCACCCACCACTAACATTCAACAGCTGAGACTAGACGCTGCTACCACACCCAAGATGATCGACAGGAATTTTCATACTGCAAACACCAGACTACAACTAAACAGACTTCAGCTGAGCATTTCACACCTTGGCAGGTTTCACGTGTCGGCTTCTCAAAAATTTCCTCCTGGTCAAAACCTTTCTTAGACTCCTGCTCTTTGTAGGATCGATAGAAGACAGACCTGCAGAGTAAATAGCAGCTTTAACCACAGAAACAAAACACCGAAACACACATTGTTACATCAGATACCAACACTCAGATTACATCAGTAACTGATTCCAGGCGCAAAAATTAGTAACTGACCTGAAGAATCCTCGATCTACTGCCGACCGGTTCATGATCACAGAGTCCTCCTGGTTGTAGCCTGTGTATGAGGCAATCGCAACAATGGAGTTGATACCTGAAAAACAAGGAATGTTGTCTTTAACAGGGTGACTGGTGTCTCTGTCTCTTGTTCTCTGTACCTTCAGTGAGAGGGAAAGATCACAGCATTACATGTTTTGTCTGTGGTTCAGCACCTAAATTATATGTACCAAATTTTTACCACAGTGGTCTTGCACTTAGAAACTGAGGGGGGCGCCAAATCACACAAATTCCAGAAGACATTAAGTGCTATATTAACCGTTATGGATTTATTTCGCGGATCAACGCTGGATGACAAAGCTTCTGACAGATGTTAGGCACGATTCACACCGCAAGTCTTAATGCTCAATTCGGATTTTTTGCACATTACCTTTTAAAATGTGGCCGATATCAGATTCCAGTGTGAACTGTTTGCGGTTTCGAACTGACCCGCATGCGCAAATGAACAATAACAATGACATCAGACGCAGCACGCTGTTGCACTAAAGTCGGGGAGGTTATGGAGGAAGTAAGCATTTTCGCGTTTATTTCAAAATTTTTGTGCAATGGCAGCCCTAACATTAATGAGCAGGTGCTGAGGAGGAGAAGAATGAAGAGAAAGAGAGCAAAATTGGCTATAATTGAAGTATCTCCCCATATACTAATAAGGTCAAACACCTCACTCTCCCTCCACTGACTTGCTCCATCACCGTTCTCCATTTTGTAGGCCTAGTCAAGTTTTTAATTTTACTGTCCTCACCGGCACATAATTGTGACAAATGTCTATGTAGATTAATGTAAAAGTCACATCAAATCTGACTTGGTTGGTCACACTGTGGCCGTATTGAAAAAAATCAGACCTGGGTCTGATTCAGGACCACATATGAAAGTGGTCTAAATCTGATTTGAAAAAATCAGATCTGGGCAAGATTTGAGTGTTCACACTACTTCTGAAGAAGTCTGACCTGGTCACTTGACCCCCAAAAAAATTAGATTTGGGCCACTTTTGCCTGCAGTCTGAACAGGGTCTTTCTGTACCGCTGCCAATAATAATTAAAATGGCAATTTTTCTTTGTGGTGAAAGCACAGTGATCTATATTCATATTTTAAATGTTTTTAATACTTCTGATAAATTAACACTGTTGAAATTGAACAATCTTTGGTGTCACCGTTATTAAAACTGTTGAACTGAACATTAGGGCTCTCCCGCTTATTGCATCTCGCGCAAGTGCAGAACGTACACGCTACTGTGGAATTGACAGCACGTCGAAGCGGTGTGTTCAATGCAACTTTTCTGCCAAACAGGTCAGACGAGAGGCAACAGAGTGGTCGGATAAAGGCAGTTGGCTGTTGGTTTGAGTGGGCGGTGTGTGTGGGCCTGCAAAGATTTCAAATAAGCCCTTATTTTAACCCAATCACCAAAGTAACGTGTGGAAGGTATTAGATAGAGTGGAGATTTACTTTACAAAAAAATATCTCTACACTGATAATTTCAGCAGAAGTGTCCCTCAAATGATGATGATTGACTCAGTGTATCCTCCATGCAAAATGGTGACGTTCTCCCCTGCATGGTCGTTGGAGGCTGCGCAGCCATCAGCAACTATCGGAGCCAAGCTAGCCAATAACAATAGTTTGTAAAAGGACCTGTTGGTGACCTCTACTTTCCCAGCAACTGTTTAATAATAGACAAGATTTTTCTTGTTTTTTTTCAGAAGCTGCATTACACTTCCCTCTAAGGAACCATGCTACTCATTTGGTTCAAAGTTTTAATTTTTTCCCTCTACAAAACCACAGCGATCCTTTCTCTACAGTAAGCTCAAATCCATGCCGTCACAGCCCCAAACTGAGGGTCCCCGAAAAGTCTCTGTAAGATGGACACAATGAGCTGGCCTCTACCACATCCATCAGAATATACACCTGAACCTTTGAAGTACATCACAGCTTTTTACCTGTATTTTCATACGTGAAACTTGCTGATTCAGAAATAGGTATTTCTCTGACTTCAGCAGATCTGGTGAGTTTTCTGTCCAGCTGTACAAATTACCACTCTGAATGTACAGTTATGCGTTACCTGCAGGCAGCTCTCTGAAGCGCAGGTACTCCATGGATCTGGTGGTGACCAGCGGTTTCTGAGGGTAGTACAACACATGAGCCAGTGTGTCCATTCGTACATGGAAGTTGGTGATGTAGACACCCATGGCTTGTTTACCCATAGCGGACTGGTACGTGTTCCTGGGAGACTGAAGAACAAGACCAAATTAAACTGAACACATGTCAATGAGAAAAAGGGTTAACATCATTGATAGATGATGAGCCTTCGTCATGTCACTGCAGTCAGGTTTCATTTTCTTTTTTCTTCTAAACCGGGGTCACCAGGGTTAGACATTCCAGGTGGATGGTTGCGGGAAATTGAAAAGGCATACAGGCCTCTTGAGCCATGTTTCCAATAATCAATCTGCTCAGCGGAAAAAGTTTTGAAAGGCATCTTTCCTGGTTGATGCAGCTGTTATCATCCTGTAAAAGTCACCTACATTAGAGAGTAGTCAGCCGTGGAAGACAAAACAGATCGAGGGTGGGGACAGGTACAGGTTTTGAGGCTATCATACTGCCAGTGTTTCATAAAATGGTAAATAGACTTGCATTTATACAGCACTTTTCCACTACTCAAAGCGCTTTTCAGTACTTGCTACATTCACCCATTCACACACATTCTTACACTGATGGCAGAGGCTGCCACGCAACGTGCCAACTGCACATCATGCAGCTCAACTCAGCCCAGGGGAGCTGGGATTCGAACCAGTGACCTTCGGATCACTAGACGAACTGCCCTGCCCGCCCAATAAAAGGGCCCACTCCATCAGCGGCAGCGCTGCTGGGGTGCCTCTGCCACCAGGGGCTACATCATGCATCTTTGTCCGTTTTGACAGGGTCAATATCACTGATCACCATGCAGAAGCAGCAGCAGATGGTGGTCAGGAAGAATAAGTTACGTATAGACTGCCCCAGTTGTGCTACTCAGAATCTTGGTGAGACGATTCTGTAGGAACATCTTGATCCTGATGAGGCTATGATTGGTCCTACACTCTGCGATTTCATAAGCAGCGTGACCTTGTTGATATCCAAGTGTTTGGATTATTTCTAGTGTTAAGCTCTGCTTCTGGTGGATCATGGATTCAACTGTGGGTACATAACTAAGTAACTAACTTTGTTTTTGTGGTTGGTTTTAAGATTACTTTTTGGTTGTACCTGGTTGTGGTCGGGGAAGGGAATGATGGAAGCACAGACTCCGAGGATCATGGAGGGGTGGATCTCACAATGTGTGTAGGTTGAGCAGTAGGCCACACCCTTCTCCTGGAGGTCGTCTGGGGTCATAGCGAGCATCACTGTCTCCTCCTCCAAAGTGTCAATGTACTCCACCACGCCACTTGCCACCAAGTCCTGCCAGCTGACCACCACAAACAAAGACACAAACAAAAGGCAAACAACAAAACTTAACTTCAGCAGATATTTAAAAACAGAAATAAAAACAAATCCAAGAAAAGTAATTGACAATCGATAATCCACAATCAAAACTTAATTTATCTGTTTTGCCTGTCGTTTTCTCACTCATACTCCATCTCACCTGTAGTTGTTGTACTCTCTCTCTTTCAACTGGTCAATGTGTCGTCTCTTTAGCAGTAGTTTCTGTTTTTCAACAATCAGCAGCGGTCGACAGATTCGTCCAGCGTCAGTATAAATTCTGATCTCACGCTCTCTGATGTCTCTTATCATCGACACCTGAAACATCACAACAAGCAGGAACACTGAGCTCAGACATCGTTTCTTACCGTCATCAAATCCCAAGTGCACGCTGACTTTCCTACCCTGTGTGCCCAGTAACTGCTGATCCTGAGAAACACCTCACACATGAATTTATAAAAATTTAAATGTTATCTCCTAAAACAATGTAGTTCTCATACATGCTGTTATGATTAGATTCAGATGATCTACCTCGGACACGATGATGTCCATCTGTCTGCGGAGCTTCCTCAATGTGTTCATCAGCTGTTCGGGATCTTTGTGGATTCCAACCCAGCAGCCATTGACAAAGATCTTAGTGGCACTAAAACATTAAAACCAAACATAAAATGGACATTTTGGGAGAGGTTCAGCACAGTCAGTTGAAGATTATTGATTAAACATAAATACTCTTCATATTCTGGAGGTTCGGTTGAGCTCACAGTTTTTATTGAAAGTGAATGTGATGCTGCCATCGGAGCACATTTACACAATGAATTCACTTTATTATTGCAGAAACACATCTTTCAGTTAGACATACAATATAAAAATATAAGCAAGTCAAACAAAAAACAATGTTAACACTTTGTTGTTGTGAAAACTGTAAAAGAATAAATCAAGCTGTAGCAACTTACTCTGCAATGGCAGCAGGTGAGATCTCTTCCAGGTTCTCCATACTCCACTCCTCCAGAAACTCCAGGATGGGAGATGGCTGAGAGCCCACAGAGATGTAGGCCATGAGGGCCAAGTTCTTCACCAGACCGACAGCGTGGCCCTGAGAGACAACACTGTTCATTAATCGGTCATTAACATGGCTGATTGTGTAATGAATGAAGCTCGGGCACAATTTAATTTTCAATCACCAACGTAGACATTAGCGTGACAGACAAACTCATCTCTTTGATCAAACTTGATTAAGATGGTTGGTCCTGTGTTGCCAGACTGTATTTTCTGTATATACTGTGTATTGATTTGGGGGTCCAGGACTTGCCAAGATAGTTGGGTCCAGTTTTTTTTATTTTTTACCTCAGGTGTCTCGGCAGGACACACCATTCCCCACAGTGTGTTGTGCAGCTGTCTGGGTTTGGCCAGTTTGCCGTCTCGGCCGATGGGGGAGTTGACACGGCGGAGGTGTGACAGAGTGGATGCAAATGTCAGACGGTTTAACACCTACAAGCAGAAAAATAAAAGAGGCTGATGTTCAGATGCTGAGCTGAGGTCTGTTCCCCGTTGGTCTTGATCCAGACAAACGGGGACAGGCTGAGACCATCTGTGACGTCTGCCAACATCTTTGTCCTTCAGCTAAACTGAGCTGCTTCAATCTGAAGACGTCACTATGACTGTAACAGAAGCTTCAGCTACGCTGATGATGTTGAGGGATGTTAACCCTCCCAGATTTTATGATTTCAGAAGCTGTTCAGTAGGTTTAACTTCTACACCACATCTCTGTGTCAGACTTCTTCATTACAGGTGTTCTCACTTGTGACACTCCAGCTCTGGCCTGGTGAGCCTTTTTCACATCGCCCCAGTTTCCGGTAGCCAGTGAGTACTTCAGGCCGTCTGAGATGATTCTGGTTTTAATGGCGAGCTCCAGATTGAAGTCTTTTCCTCTGTCAATGAACTTCTGAGCGTAAATCCGGATCTCCTTCAGCAGATTCTTAAACATGCTGAACTCAGAGAAAGATACAGTTTTATTATTTCCATTCAAATTCAATCAAGCTAAACTTCAGACATGACATGATGACTGTGAGTGAAGCGAGCCCCACCCTCTGAACAAGAAGGCTAATAGCGGCCCGGCGAGGTCCAGCCTCTTGTTGCCATAGTGGTCTCTGTCATCCAGCTCTCGTCTGCCAAGAGCAGCCAGCAGCAGCCTGTGGACCATGTACCTGAAACACAGTAATATATGGTTGTTCCCAATGATGCACACTAACAGACACAGATGATCATTAGAAGACTTTCATACACAATGACACTAACTTGGGTGTGACTCATCCTTAATGGATCGTAGACACCTGCGAAGGCGTTTTCAGGTGGGACTTACCCTAAGAAGTAGGCCTTCTTGGTCTCACAGAAGTCGCTGACTCCGACGTGTGGCAGCATCTCTTTCTGCAGGACTTCTTTGGCGTATTTTATTCGTCGTTCTTTTGTCACGCCAGGTTTGGCTCCTCTGGAACCGATGAAGTTCAACGCCACATTCTGCTCCTGGATCACAAACGCTTCGTCCAGAGATGGCTTCACCTGGAAACACGGTGACATCACTGGTGATAAGACAGCCCTGCGGGCGAGGCTAACAGTGACTCAACCAGTAGATCCTCAGTGTGTTTACGGTCTAAACTAGGGTGGGACTCGATTAAAAAAAATAATCTAATTTGTAATTAATTAATCTCAGTTAATCGTATATCAATATTTGACACGAGAAGCAACATTTTTCAATTTAGATGGATTTTGGGATATGACTGAATCAATGAATAGACACATAAATGAGCTTAAACAACAAAATCGTTATTTTCATCACCGAGTGTTAACATTAAGTGCAATATGAATAAAGAACATTATGGTTGCATTGTTCACAAGGCACACATTTATATTCAAGTTAGCTATATTCAAGCTTTTTCAACTTTCTATGTCTTAAACACATTTTTTGTTTTGTTTATTAAAATAAAAAACAGCACTTGGTACAGTACATTCCAGAATGTACCACCGAGAGCGGCCTACAGTCCACTGCAATCCACTCCGCCAGTGCGTTTGTTAATATGTCAGTCATGGATTTACTCATTTGGGCTCTGAACGGTCATCTTGTCTTGTGTGGTTTGGCGACACTGCCTGCTCAAACTAGGAGCGTTGTCTGTGCTAGCTGCAACATGTTTGGCATTGAGGTGGCAGCAGAGGCTGGAAGTGCACAATTTGCACACAACTGTACTTTTATCCAGGTTTTCACCCAGTAGTTTTTTAAAACTAAAATTTCCACCCACCAAACCCAGCAACGACCTCTCATCGGTTTCCACTTCTCGTGTTGTGCACTGTGCATCAGTAGACGGGTTTGGCAGGAACTCGTGCAACGAGCAACGTTCCGCGCTCTTTGGAGTGCAAACATAAATTGCGATTAAATGCGTTATTTTTTTGTCGCTTTATTTTTTCTGTAATTAATTAATCGTAATTAACACGATAAAGTCCCAGCCCTAGTCTAAACCATTACTATTACATTATTATTTAAGTTCAATAACTGATAATCACACTGACCATCTCCATCATCTCAGGGTCGTCAAAGTCATATATGATGTGTTCCAGGATGTCTCTGTCCGACACGAAGCCAAGCGCTCGAAAGACAATGATGATGGGAACTTCCTGTCTGA
This sequence comes from Spondyliosoma cantharus, assembly GCA_900302685.1. Lineage (NCBI taxonomy): Eukaryota > Metazoa > Chordata > Actinopteri > Spariformes > Sparidae > Spondyliosoma > Spondyliosoma cantharus. Next base: position 492 of record OMLP01043464.1, on the reverse strand, counting down.
TGTAGGGCAGCGTAGACACAATCCTTTGACCAATGGCACTCTTCTTCACTCCCTGAGAGACACAATCAATCAGTAATCAGTGAGTTGATCAATCACATTTGTCTTCTGATCGATCAGTAATGTTGCATAAAGAGAGGACTTTAATGTGAACCCATCCCCCGATCAGTGCCAAGTTAGGAAAAACAAAATAATAATTAATCCTGTATCCAGGTGAACATGAGGACTCACCTGTCCTCCTCTGGCCATCATGCTGACCCAGATGGTGCTGGTAGGACGGGAAGAGTTCTCCAGACAGGACCGACACTCGCCTGTGTAGGCGTACTTTGAGTCCTTCTTTGCAAATACGTACACCGTGTTGGTGGCCATCTTTTCTTGAGCGATCAGCACCTGCAAACCAGCACAGGAACCACTTTGATCAGTAAAACCAGTAACACACCAGTTTGCTTGTTTTTATCCAGTTTGGAAAGTACAGATGTCAAACACATAAATATA
>OMLP01043447.1:0-10510 GCA_900302685.1 Spondyliosoma cantharus | reverse complement strand
GGTCCACATACCGGCTGGCTTTCTGATGTCCTTATCTGCCCAACGACCATATTGTCACCTAACTGCCCTCTTTCTCTCTCTCACACACTCATGATGCACCTGTTACAAGGGCGTTTGTCACAAGTGCTTCCCCTGAGACAGTTTTTCAGTTTCAGCTTCACTTTCACCACAGTAGCCTCCAGGGAGACTCACTGACATGCACATTCCCTCAGTTACAGATTACTTAAGGCAACCTGATGCAAACGGGGTCATTAACCCTCGGCTCTTTGCACACCAGTTAATGATTTACCATCGTGTGTGTGTGTGTGTGTGTGTGTGTGTGTGTGTAAACAGCAGTGTGTCCAAATTGCACTTGCAAGTTCTTGACTTTAATGTCTTTTTATTTGTCTTTTTAATTTGATCTTTTCTTGATTTGGTGTTGAAATCCTAAATCTTTATTTCTATCCTAAAGCCTGTGTTTTGCTGATGGTGGTGTAGAGTGCCGTCTCAAAACATTTGTCCAAAAATCTCCCCTAGATGTTCAATTAAGGTGAGATCCACACCTGAATTTATCAAAAGATCAAATACAGATAAAAGTAAAAATCCTTCAGTTGTGCTCTTACTCAAATGCTGAAAAATAAACCATATTCATCAAATTCTTTTTATAAAAGCACTCTTAAGTGTTGAGAGCTTTTTTTTAAGCCATGTGTGTAATTCAGCATAGAACAGTTGACTATTTGCAGTTGCTTCTTCATGTAAGCTGTTGGCTTCAAATGAACATTTGACAGGGTACTGTACTGTCTTGGATGGACCCCCTCTAACAGCAGCAGAATTTTCTCCCTTCTCTCATCTTTAAAGCTGCTTTAAGCGTTGGTGTCGTTTTACCTGACTTCCTGTCTGTTTCCCAGTTAGCAGTCCCCTCCCTCCTCTCTACGTCACCCCACTTGCACGACTCCTCTGTTTTTTGAGGCAGCTCTCTTTGCCTTTCTTTTCATTTAGTGTTTTCTCCACCTTTCCTTTCTGATAGTATAAGCCGTCACGAGGAGAGTTGGAATTGGCAGCCTTGCCGTTGCTTATGAACAGGAGGATCTTGCCTTCTGTGTGTTAATGATCAGACAGGACTGCCTCTTTGTGGGGTTCTCTGTTACCAAAAAGTGTGCAGAGATTCCAGAAAATGTCTTTTTTCTTTTACTGCATGAGTATTTATCTCTCTATCTAAAGAGGAGGGGAGACATATGTTACTGACCAAAGACTGATGACTCTTGGAATATAGACCTATTTAACACATATTTTGATAAGAAAATAACACTTATAGCAGCTTTAAGAACTTGGCTTCATACTGGTGTACTAATATCCATGAAGACAAAAGATTCCAGAGTAAATAAAAAAAAAAAACCTGCTGACAGGAAACAGCTGTAGACAAGGCTCTGGCAGTGCATTTGATTGTGCACATGGATGTATGTCAATATATACAGTGGGGAGAACAAGTATTTGATACACTGCCGATTTTGCACATTTACCCACTTACAAAGCATGTAGAAGTCTGTAATTTTTATCATAGGTACTCTTCAACTGTGAGTGACGGAATCTAAAACAAAAATCCAGAAAATCACATTGTTTTTTTTTTAAGTAATTAATTTGCATTTTATTGCATGACATAAGTATTTGATACATCAGAAAAACAGAACTTAATATTTGGTACAGAAACCTTTGTTTGCAATTACAGAGATCAGACATTTCCTGTAGTTCTTGACCAGGTTTGCACACACTGCAGCAGGGACTTTGGCCCACTCCTGCATACAGATCTTCTCCAGATCCTTCAGGTTTCGGGGCTGTCGCTGGGCAATACAGTTGCTTCACGGTTGGGATGGTGTTCTTGGGGTTGTACTCATCCTTCTTCTTCCTCCAAACATGGTGAGTGGAGTTTAGACCAAAAAGCTCTATTTTTGTCTCATCAAACCACATGACCTTCTCCCATTCCTCCTCTGGATCATCGAGATGGTCATTGGCAAACTTCAGACGGGCCTGGACATGCGCTGGCTTGAGCACCTTGCCTTTGCTGCAGGATTTTAATCCATGACGGCGTAGTGTGTTACTAATGATTTTCTTTGAGACTGTGGTCCCAGCTCTCTTCAGGTCATTGACCAGGTCCTGCCATGTAGTTCTGGGCAGATCCCTCACCTTCCTCGTGATCATTGATGCCCCACGAAGTGAGATCATGCATGGAGCCCAAGACCGAAGGAAATTGACCGTCATCTTGAACTTCTTCCATTTTCTAATAATTGCGCAAACAGTTGTTGCCTTCTCAGCAAGCTGCTTGCCTATTGTCCTGTAGCCCATCCCAGCCTTGTGCAGGTCTACAATTTTGTCCCTGATGTCCTTACACAGCTCTCTGGTCTTGGCCATTGTGGAGAGGTTGGAGTCTGTTTGATTGAGTGTGTGGTCATTGTCATGGTGGTTGGTAGGTGATCAAATACTTACATCATGCAATAAAATGCAAATTAATTATTTGAAAATCATACTATGTGATTTTGGGGATTTTTGTTTTAGATTCCGTCACTCACAGTTGAAGTGTACCTATGACAAAAATTACAGACCTCTTTGGCTTGGGAGACCTGCTTTGTAAGTTGGGAAAACCTGCAAAATCGGCAGTGTATCAAATACTTGTACTCCCCACTGTATATGTGCTTGTATGTCACCAGTGAACAAAACAGTTATTAGTTCACTGCCTGTGGCAGATCAGTAGGCTGAGAGAGGAGGTGGAGCACAGAGACAAAAGAGAATAAGAATGACATGAAGAGCGAGAGGAAGAGGTGATTCTCATGTCAAGTCACTTGTACTTAGCCAGAATCATAAAGAATAATTTGCCTCGAGGGGCTGTACAATCTGTACAGCATAAGACACCCCATGTCCCTACAGCCCCCATACGGATAATAAAAAAACACCCTTTAAAAGCCCTTTAAATGGAGTTACAGAAAAAAGGAAGAAAGCTCAGGATAAACAGCAGAGAAGGGATCGCTTTTTCAGGATGGACAACCATGTAACAGATGATATTTGTAAGGGAAAAATCCAGAAAATCGACAAGTATAAAAAAATTTTTACTGCCAAAAAAAATTACAAGAACTCAAACAACTAATCAATTAGTTGTCATCTTGGACTTTGGGAAACACTAATCAACATTTTACACAATTTTCGGACATTTTATAGACCATCTTCACAGTTAATCGAGGAAATAACTGAAACGTTAATTGACAGTGAAAAATATTTTTTTTTTGTAGCCCTAGAAAATACAGATAAATGTAGATTGTATAACAACTGAAGAGCATGGATCTAAGAGGACAGGTAGGAGATCCCACCTGAACACAGACACTCTACAAGGGGTGATTATCAGCACTTCCCACGCAACCACTCTACTAAATAATCTGATCCCTGGCCTGTAGCTGTTCCTGACTGCGAACTCTCGACATGGGAGCAGCTGTGTATGTACTTAAGATCTTCCTGTTAGATTGGACTTGATGCTGGTGCCCTAGAAAAGCCATTACACCTTAAACACAGAGCCAGTTAGCATGGAGCTATTGTATGTCTGAAATGGCTTCAGCCACTGTAACAGTGGTCGGTCAGCCTAGAAAATCCTCAGCGGTTAATCCAATTAGAGTCAACACATAGGGATCCCGAGCAGCAAATCCAATAACAGTTAACGCACACAAATGTTTCGATGTTTAGTACTGTGAGGCACACTTACATTTACATAGCTAGAGAGCAGCTGTGCTATCTTCCTCAATGTAATTTGATTACAATGACAATTTGTGGAAATCCTCTTCATTTTCACCCATATGTCAGATTTTGTCAAACAATTCAGGACAATTCAGTTGTAATATGTTATGAGACAAAGGCCTATGAAGGTAACCTGGCTTGCGAACAGGTCTGAGCTATCTACGTTAGCTTTATAGATTCTCCTTCCTGTACCACCACACTCCTCATGATATTATGAAAGCTGTTCAGGTAAATGCCTTTTGGCTGTAACTGCCAGCCAGCATGATGTAAGCCTGCCCAACCACTTAGCCTGTTTCCCTCTATCTGCTAATAGGTTAATACACCTGCTTAGGAGAGGGACAGTCTGTTTTGACTTAAGAGAAATGCATCCTTGCCTTTGTTTCCTTGTTTCTGTGTCTTGTGTCTTCAAAGTTGACCTGATACAGAAAATGTCCAATTTGCACCTGGTGTGTTACTTTCTTATATCAGGACATTTCGTTGTACATTACCCTCCAAGGACACACTGTGTTTATTATTGAATAGTATATATTCTGAAAATCAACTGCATTGTCCTACTGTAATTATTAAATGGCTAACAACTTGAAATGGCATTAGGCCTGCAACAAATGGTCGGTTTCACTGTCAGTTAATCTGTTGATGATGTTCCTTATTAGTTGTTTGATCTCAAACGTCAGAAAATGGTGAAAAATATAAATGAATGTTTCTCCTAAATATTGTTATCAGCATTGGCCGAAACAATCCATTATGGGTTTGGCCTTGAACTGCCACCAGAAAATATTCACATTTAGAATCTGGACTGAGTATTATGTCTTTTCTTTTTTAAGAAAAAAAGTTTTTCAAACAGATTACAAGTTTATCGAAATAGTTGACGTCTATAATTTAATAATTGATAACTTATCGATGAATCATTGCAGCTGTTATGTCATTAGAATGGCTGGATACCAGTGGTTAGTTGTTGTAGAATAATCAAATCCTCCCCACAAAGAAAACAGGCAAACAAACAATCTGCTATGCACTTGGCAATTGACTGTGGTACCTTTAATGACCTGCACATCTTGATACACCTAGACAGGTATAGTCATTCATTTGGTTTGATACCTGTCTGATTTCTGTCAGGGTGTGTGCAGACCAGGCTTTATTGACGTGTGCCCATAAGGTTTATTGAAACTGTTAGGGTGAGAAAACAAAAACCTTTGTCATTCTGATTGGTACATGAAGTTTGGTATCCTTGTGAAACTCTCGTATAGCTTCAAGCTGAGCAGATGAAACCAGTAAAAACCATGTCAGTGAAACTCTTGACTGACACGTAAACATTTCATTAAGATTTTAAGTTCTGTGCGAACACATGGATATCAGTATGTTGAGTGTTGTCTGACTTTGTAGGGATCTGTAATTTAGATGTAAAATCTCATTGCTGCTTTTTATCCAAATGTGTAATTTTATCCAGTGCTGCTTTGTTTACAGTGTAGCGTCTTTTGTTATTTTTTCCATCTTCTGTCGTCTTGATCTCAACATCCTTGAACAGACCTCAGATCCACTCCCTCTCATGTGTTGCAGAGCCCATGTGGACTCCAACAAGAGTGTTTGAGTCGATCTCTTAATGTGACATGCATATAGGAGCAGTAATTAGCAGGCTCACTAGCTTTAATTAGTGGGTTTAAATGGAGGAAAGCTATCGCTGGCTGTCCTTCTGATGTGTGTGGGGGATGTTATGTAAATGAAGTGGCTTTTGTTCTCTGTTTTTGTATCTATGTGTGTTTAGAATAAGGGCCCATGTGACGACAGAGCAGTGTATTTGAATCTCAGGAATTATCTACCTGTCAGAGAGGGTTACACCGATACTGAACCTCATGAATGCATGCGAGTGTGTGTTGATGTGGTGATCTGTGTGTCTTTATACAAGTGAGAGATGCGTATGGAGCACATGGGCTGAGAGGTAACTGTGCTAATTATGCCTTGCCTCCTCCTCTCGAGCGCAGTATGCGATATTCTCCAATGTATTGCAATCTAATAACCATTTGTTCTATGAAAAGCATGAAATCAGAGTCTATTCATGCAGCAGGCTCGTCAGCTTGCATGATGTAACCTGCTGAAGACCATCTTTGATTGAGACGTTGTCAGTCATGCTCAGAAGATGAATAGAATAATAAATTCTTGGGAGCATCAGAGCAGCGTGTGGGTACTACTCCTCTTCTCTAGTGTTCTGGGTTGTTATCGTGCACCTGCATCGCACCTGTGGTCGTGTATGAACCATTTGAAATAATAATGATATAAGCATTGTTTGCCTTTCTTCTACAACAAATATTCTATGCTTTTTCTTGATATTTATCATCAGTTTGCCCTGGCACCACCTCTCTTCAATGTACGCTGTTCACGTATATATTTATTTCTATTTCTACAGTGTTTTCTTTTTGTATTTATTTACTTATATGTTTATCTGTTTCACTGTATATGTGTATAACAGTGCTGCGTGTGTGTGACATGAAACTTCAATTTCCCAGAGGGAACCTCCCAAAAGGATTAATAAAGTCATAAGTTCTAAGTCATTTTCAGTCAAGTATCTGAAAATCTAAATCTGCATCAAAATATACTCAAAATAGATAATTATTTGCAAACTAATAATGATAGTAATAATAGACAAAATTAGTATTGAAAAAAGTATTGATACTTCTGCTATCGATGAGGCAATCGCGGAAACAACATACGTCTACACTGATTATTGTTAATAGGGCTGCCATGATATTAGATCATCACTACACGAAGATAATTCATGACACCGGAATTATTGCGATATTTACCTAGTAGAGTGTACATTCTCATCTCTAATCTTCTCAGACAGTAGGCACACCATGTGGTAGTAGCTAGCCAGCTGCTTACATACTTCTTTTTCTTTTTTCTTATTTCTGATGGATGGCACCAGTGTTAAGGTGCATTACCAAAACCTACTGTGACAATGTTATAATGGAAAGAAATGGAAATTATTTGAAGAGACACATTATTTTTATTTACAAGATGTCATCATATTATGCATTTCATTTTTAAATATCCCCGATTATCGCCATTATCGGTATATTGTGACACCCCCCTAATACTTAACATGCTGAAATGCCTAACATTTTCAGACTCCAACTTCTCTCATCTTTTTAAAATGTATTTAACTGTAGATTGATTTATTTTGGTGTTCAGATTGGAGATTGGAGTCACATGGAACTAAACATGCAACAAAAATGCCCTTTTCAAAATGCTTTCAGTGGTTTATTTCCTCTCTTATAACACATTTAAAGAACAAAAAGTTGAAACTAAACACCAGGGCTTACAGTTATGAAATATAGAATGAAGTAAAAGAAAACAAACACTTAGAACAGTGATTGCACAACTTTTTACAGGAGAAAAAAAAGAAAATTACAGCACCACTGCTTGTTAAAGAACAAATGGAATGAATGAAAGCAGCACCATGTTACCAGTTTCCTGTGTTTTTATAGCTGCACAGCCTCCTATGGATCCTGTTGGTTTAAAAAAAAAAAGTAGTTGTAATATAGTGCAGTTATTAAAAACGTATTAATATTTTATTGAACCTCACTTCAGCTTCTCTTGCTCTTAACCTTGTACCTACAATGGCTGTGAGACCAGTTGGATGGTGCAGCAGTATGACTGAAAACCTGATTTCCTGACTTGTTGTCCTGCTTGAGTGAATCACTAAACCACTGAAGCGTTGATTGACTGGTTTGCGGGCTTACTGCTAACTCTGGCCAAACTGGTCATTTGTACCCGCTTTTGACATCATTACAGTAATTGTTATTCTCAGTGAGTGTCTTTCTTCGAGTGGGCTAACTAACAGTGAGTCAGCGGCAGTCACAGAACTGTGCCACTCACTCACACACAAACATGCACACTCATGCAAACCTGTGCACAGACTTGCATGTATGTACTTTCAACAGGATATGTGTAGTGAGAGGGTGTATTGTACAGTAATGCCATACCCCCAGGAGGGATTGTACAAGCTGTGCATCAGCTTCACAGTCACATTGCTGGATGCTTGTGTGTGTGGTTCACTATAATCAGGTGTACAAAGCAAGCGCTGAGGTGCATGTGGCAGTCATTCACCCCATATACAGAATACAGTGCGAGTATATGACAATAGCAGGCTATAATTGAAGCGTGTGTTTGCGCAGATCTTCCGTCTGAAGGTGGAGGATAAAGGGTTTAAGCGTGTCTAATCCAGAGGCAGGTTCTAGAAAGCTCGGGGACAATGCTATATAACCTGGATTAGCGGAACAGACAAATGCCGAGCCGGAGGAGGAGCCTCGTGTGAGATTGAAATGGGTGTCTGTCTGGGTGTTGGATTGGAAACCCGTGCTCACGCTGCTATCATGCCTCCAGCCCGCACCAGATTAAAATAAGATGAAACTTCAGTGAGTCCTGCTGGGGGAATCGGGTGGTCTCAACAGCAGATAATGGGACTCGGCAGAGGAAAACGTTCCCTTTTCACAAGGAATTGAGTGATGTTTGTGTGTTGTTTTAGAACGAGGGTGAGCAAATCAATCAGGCAGCAGTTATAATTGTCTGACAGACATTTTGAATAGGTCATCGGCCAGCTGATGCACAGAATAACATCATTAAATAAACCGAATGAGTCAATCTTTGCAGCTCTAGTGACTAACATAATACTTGAGTTTTATCTCAAGACTGTTTTAATTGTGTGCCATGTTAATACGTACAAGTAAATACACATTTCCAGTGCTCAAAGAGGCCTGTTGAACATGTGAATTCCGTTGTACGGGATGTTGTTTCAGATTAGAACATGTTGACAGATGTTGGTCTTGTTCTTGTGTTATTTATTGATTTAGGTCCAGACATATTTATCATTAAATCCAGAGCTCCAGACTTCTTTTGTTGGTTGGATTTTAGCCTTTTAAGATAGAGAAGATAAAGTAGCGAGAATGTGGCATCTTAAACATAGATGTCTGATCATCTCAGTTAATTACGTAGATATCAAGGGACCTCAAATAGTTGCTTAACAATGCCAAATGTGATGATCTTAAACTAAAGGTTCAGCAGGTTATGGATGCTATAGAATTTAAAGTGATACTGGGTGGCTTTGATTTTGGATTAAGTTTGATTAAGGGGGGACTGTTTAGCTTGTGAGGTATGCGCACTACTGAGTGCCATTCGGATAGCTAATTTTCTTTTCTTTTTGTCTTTGAGGTTTTGGAGGAATAAAACAACAAGACATTTGAGAATATCTACTTTGACTTTGGGAAGATTTAGTTGATAGGGCTGCTGTTAATCCATCTTTTTAATCAAAATTGTGATATAGCCAATATCAAAGCACAGAAGCTGCAATTTTTGATAAAGAATAACTTTGTCGAAAAAACAGCATTTAAATGAAGTACTGTAGTAGTACGGTATTTACCATCATTTGGGCTCTTAACTAACCTAAAATATCATGAAAATAACTCAGTTGTCTTTTTAACAGCTCAGAGTTGAATGTCGTCTTTAACTCTCTTCATTTGTCGTCTTCTCCTCCTCTCTCCCCCTCCTCCTCCTTCCTGTCAGATGATGAAACATGCGTGGGACAGCTACAGGCGCTACGCCTGGGGCTCCAATGAGCTCAGGCCCGTCTCCAAGCAAGGCCACTCCAGCAATCTATTTGGTGAGTGAGAGACCATACACACACACAAACACACACGATTGATCTCTTGTCCCTGCTACTGGCGGCCTTGGCCTTTAGATTAGCAGCCAAATTGGCCGTCAGTTAGAGTCATCCATCTATGGATGCCTCTAAATGTCAACTTTATCATATATTTATATTCTGTTTGTGCTCTTGGCCAGTTGTTGGTGTCTGTGCTGTTAATAAGGGTTGTGATGTGAGGCATCTTGCTCTGTCCATGCTTCTTTTTCCCATTTCTGATGAAACCTTGATTCTCTGTCTGCCTTTTCGCTTGTGAAAGAACAACACATCATGCTGCTAGTTGACCACAGGGCCCGTTACTAAATGTTACGTACAATTGTACTCACACCACACAGTCTGTTTATGAGAATGATCTCTCTGGTCTGACTGGTTGTGTGTGTACAGCAGAAGCCAAATTAAACAGTGATAATAACCGTATCTTTTTAAAGTCTTCTGCCCACACACACATACATACACACACACACACACACACACACACACACACACACACACATACACTACATGTTGCTCATCCTCATGTTGTCTCATTGTGTTTTCTTGGCTGAGTTTGTTTGCTTAAAAGGCTCCACTCGAGAGAGAAATGGCGCCAAAGTAAATATAAAGCTAAAAGGAGAAGATCCCACAGATCTGTGACAGCATTTGTGCCAATGGCAGAGGATCAGTACAACTCATTAAAACTGTAATGCTATGATCACATTTAATCTGCAATGTATTTCTACTAATTGTGTGAAGAGGTAAAGGGACCGGTGGCTTTCATAGTATTTTGACTGGTTAGCTTTGTAGAGTTGACACAATTTTGCAATATGAAAAAAAAAGTTTAATCTTTATTGAGACAGTGTTAACAACCTGTACATGTTGTTCTCGCAGGTGTTTCATTTGTACTCTGTGTTTAGTGTTGGTACACGTAATGATTATTGTAATTTATTCTGAATGATGATTGGATTAATAAGATCGGGAATTGGATTTTTAATTTGTTAAGATCTCTCTCTCTCTCTTGACCTAATTACATTTTGTTTGGATATCTTGAGCTCCAGTTGTGTGTGTGTGTGTGTGTGTGTGTGTGTG